>JAIUZE010001427.1:0-68137 GCA_022085475.1 Heliosperma pusillum | reverse complement strand
AAAGAATTCTGTAGAAGGACAACCAGATACATACAAGGCACGACTAGTGGCAAAGGGTTTCACACAAGTGCAAGGATTGCACTATGATGAAATTTTTGCACCCGTAGTTATGTTGCGTTCCATTCGGATAATCTTAGCGATTGCTGCTTTTCATGACTATGAAATTTGGCAAATGGATGTGAAAACCGCCTTCTTAAACGGTTATTTGGAGGAGGAGGTGTACATGGTACAACCCGAAGGTTTCATTGATCCTAAAAATCCTAAGAAGGTATGCAAGCTTAAGCGTTCCATTTATGGACTTAAGCAAGCTTCTCGGAGTTGGAATCATCGTTTCGACCAGGTGATAAAAGAGAATGGATTTACTCGATCGGTCGAGGAACCATGCTTATATATCAAGTCGAGTGGGAGCAAGATTGTCTTCCTAATATTGTATGTTGATGACATACTCTTGATTGGGAATGACATACCTCTCTTAACTTCGGTAAAAGTTTGGTTAAAGAACCATTTCCAGATGAAAGATCTGGGTGAAGCACAAAGAATTTTGGGGATCCGTATCTACAGAGATAGATCACGACGGATGTTATCCCTCAGTCAGGAGTCTTATATAGATAAGATTCTTGAGAGGTTCAGCATGACCAACTCCAAGAAGGGGAACCTTCCAATGGTCTCTGGGATGCATTTGAGTAAAGCTCAGGCACCAAAGACATCGGAAGAGGTCGAGCGCATGAGTCGGATTCCTTATGCATCAGCTATAGGATCGATCATGTATGCCATGATATGCACACGTCCAGACGTGGCATATGCATTGAGTATGAAAAGTCGTTACCAAGGCAATCCAGGTGAAACACACTGGATAGCTGTTAAGAATATCCTTAAGTACCTACGGAGGACTAAGGATTGGGTATTGACTTATGGAGGTGACACTAAGCTATGCGCAATCGGTTACGCAGATGCTAGCTTCCAAACGGATCGAGATGACTCGAAATCTCAGTCTGGATTCGTTTTACTCTTAATGGCGCTGCGGTCAGCTGGAAAAGCTCCAAACAAAAGTGTTATAGCAGATTCTACGACTGAGTCCGAGTACTATGCTGCTTCAGAGGCTGCGAAGGAAGCTATATGGATGCGTCAGTTCTTACAGGGACTAACCGTAGTTCCTAGTTCGGATGACCCGATCACCATCTATTGTGATAATAGTGGTGCCATCTTCCAGGCTAAGGAGCCTAAGTCCAACAACAAGTCTAGGCATGTACAACGGAAGGCTCACATGATCCGAGATTACGTGGAGCAAAAGGAGATAGTGATAGACAAGATTGCTACGGAGGATAACGTTGCAGATCCTCTCACTAAACCGTTAAGATATGATAAGCATGAAGGGCACGTTATTTCCATGGGAATCAAACTTGTTCCTGAGTTGTATTAGTTGTTTTATATGGATTAGACACCTGTATCTTTTTCTTAAAACTATCTATGAAATCATCGTTTTGTTTTATATTTTGTTTTTCATGTGGGTTGTACAGACAACATTGAACACCACAAAGTGAACTGAATTACATTATATTTGTTTTGGGTCCGTAATTGCCTACATGAGCTGATAACTCTGGCAATTATTTTGTGACGTCGATTGATGGTGGGTTCAACGAGCCATAAGTCAAACTGTTGACTGATCGATCACAGATGCGGGTTATAATGATACTGCGCAGGACATTTTGTGACGACGTTATGGAGTCCTAAATGTTTCAGAACATTAGGTGCCAGGTCGTGGATAGGACATCCATAGTGTTCCTAGAGTCGATTCTTTTGACTATCGACTGTCTCTTGAGATAAAGGCAGTTTTTGGGTGACTTTGGTTTCTTTCTCATGGTCGACCGTAACAGGAGGCTAAGTAGATTTTCACTGGGTCATTTCATACTGCGCTTGTATCTGCAAGTTTCGAGTTGAAGAAAATATCCCACCTTTATCAGGATATGATATTTCTCAGGGCCACTCGAGGAGCTGTAACTGAAATGCATGGCCATGCTCGAATAAAGATTCGTTTATCAGTTAAGTTACTCTCTAGTCGGGGAAACCACTCTTGATACTGATCACTTGTAAACTACGACCTTTGTGAATACGGACTTTGCAAATTGGTTTACATTGAGTGGGAGAAATTTATTATGGATATGAGAATCGGTTATCGCACATACACTTGTACGGACAAGTGGGAGATTGTTGGAGCCAGTGTCCTCCACAGTTAGTGCAATAACATAAATAAATCTCTATAGGTTCACATGGTATACTTTGTATTGTAATCAGTTGATTAACGTTTATCGATAACGGTTGGCTTGCTAGATAAGTTTGACGTTATTGTCATACAGATGGCGGTGATCAACTGGTCCCTAAACGTCACACCTAAAGGATGTGATTGAGAGATGTGATTATTTGAGAAAAATAATCATATTGATGCCTAATTAAATGACTAAAAGGTTAGTCGGTGTTTTTGACTAAAAGGTTAGTCAATGTGATGATGATATAATTATTTAATAACGATTAAATAATGTTAGCTAAGACGAATTAACTGTAATTCGTAATTAAATATAAAATGTTATATTTAGTTGTAGTATATAATGTGAGCTTAAACGAATTAAAATGTTAATTCGTAATTAAACATAAACCGTTATATTTAATTCGCAGGATTATAAATATACCGATATTTATAATTGAAGTATATATTATACGATTGTCATAATAATTGTTGTGTTAATATATCCACTGCAAAATGTTGTAATGGACCTTATTAATGTATGACAACATATTAGACAAATATAATATATATAACATTATATTAAATGGAAGTTAATATAACTGAAAAAAGAGTCCAAATACACTCTAGGAATTTCGGTCAAAATAGGTAACAAAATAAGAGAAAAATAATCCCTTATTTTCTCTTATGAGTGCCGTGAGAATTGGAGTATATGGGTAGAGTTTGACTCATTCTAACTCTCTAATTCATTCATCATTATTTTTACATCACACAAAAGATACAGACTCTTTTCTCTCTAATTTTCTAGCAAATACAAGGGCATTTCTCGATCAATCTTGGGTGAGACGATTAGGAGGATATCTGTTTTGATATCTGTTCTTAGGCCGAATTTGCGAGGACTAAAGGTTATTCCTAATCCTTTTGTTTTATGCAATTTTGTTTATGACTTGTTTATCATATAAATCATAATTTAATTATAATCCTGTAAGATTAAAGGGATGTATACGGATATATTCCCACACTTTCAAAGTTATACCTCAAGCTCCTATAACTTTGTCTCACAGAAATTGTCAAAGTTATGCCTTAAGCTCCTATAACTTTGATCTTCTTTCTTGTAATTGTTGTTAGCTATGATAAGACTAAAGCACACAATCAAATGCATATGATATATCAAGTAAATCACATTATCAAGTAAATACATGTCAATATCAAAACTATAAAATAGGTCCAACAAATGAAGTTCTTATTTTCTAATAACATTATTATTGTAGTAATAGAAGGTTATTAGATTTATATTAAAGTGTTACTACTTATAATACTAGTATAGTATTTTAGTAGAGATTAAAGGGTTGTCTTGGGTGCCACTAATTGGAGAGTTTCTACTTGGAAACATGGAAGATCATCCTCATTATACTAGCTCAAGAACAATATTTGAAAGGAGTTCAAATATTGTGCCCACTTTCTTAATAAGCAATGTAAGAAATTGTTCTTTCTTGTTCTTTTGTTATGCATACATAAGATCCACATAGTTTAAATATAAACTATTCATAAAATGCTATAAGAAATGTCTAATATTTAGTTTAAGTAACTTACAAGCGGTATCAAAAGCTTTGGTTGTTGCATGCATAATCGATTTATAATTTTTTCGAGTTTTGTAAGTTAAACAAAACTAGTAATTTGTATTTTATAAGATAAAATCACAAAGTCATTTGCATGTCAATATATTCTGGTCCTAATATGATTTTAGGTCATTTTGATGATTTATGGAAAATTATATTGCTCAAATATGATTTTTAGTGTTTTTATTACATTTTAATGACTAAAATGATGATTAAAATGCTAAAAATAGTTAGACGTAACTTCTGACCTTGATATTTTTACACGACATCACATTCATATTTTAATTAATGTATGTAAACTTTCGTGTTAAGTGAATTATTTCTCATGATTTATGATTTTTATATGATAAAATAGAATAAATGAAGATTAGATGGTTAAAAATAGTTCCTCTTTGAATCAGACCATGTACTTTTATTATGTTGTCACATGCTTGGATTCCTCACATACTGGAAAATTTAAAACAAATGTGATTTGTCAAGCATGATGTATGAAGTTTTAATGTAAAAATGGCATGAATAGTGCCTTATTTAGCAAATATAACTTAAATAAATTTCATGTCATGAGAAAATTGTAAATGGTTGCATAAATGTCCCAAATTTGAGATATAAAGTTGAAAATTTAGTTGGATTAATTTTCACACGCTTTATGTATTTTATTTGATAAAACTGATAAATCGCAACCGATTTTTCTCAAAATAAATTCGAAATTTTTAACCTTGATTTTTGATATTATGAGTGTCATGGAAATGTTCCAGAATGTACAAAAATTTGAAATTTTAAATTTGAAATTATCGTAATTAAATTTTGATTTATATGATTAAAATATGATTTTAATGTCTAATTTTGAGCAATTATATAACAACAAGTTGAATAATTGTCAAAAATTGACTGATGACTAATTTTTGAGTCCTAAATAAGTTGAGATAATTAACTTGGACTTAAATATGATCATTTAATATGAGACGGCTTTTGCATTCTTCGACATGAATCTAAAAGAGGGCCAAAAAGTTAGCCCTCATGTACTCAAATTGATTTAGCATGTTGAGTCTCTTAAATTGAAAGGGGGAGACATTCCCGAACAACTCGTTATCGACCGAGTTTTACATTCCTTGGGGAAAATAAAAGCATATGTGTAGTTTAGGGTAAACTACTATATGCACAACATGAAATCCTCTCTCCATGAGTTGCATAAGATGATTGTGCAAGCCGAGAGAGACATGAGGCTAAATGTTAGCATCACCAAGGATGTGCTCCATATTAATAATAAGAGCAAAGGGAAGTTCAAAAAGGGTGGTAGCAAAGGGAAAAAGTCCTCCACCTCCAAAGGCAAGGGAAAAGCTATTGAGAATAGCTCTCCCAAACCACAAACGGGGGCCTCGCCTGAGGACAAATGCCAATATTGTAATGGTGTGGGGCATTGGAAGAGGAATTGCTCTAAATATCTAGGAGATATCAAAGCTGGAAAGGTTCTTCCAGTAGGTAAATATTTATCCCTATCATTTATGTTATGATCTCAACTTTGGTATATAGATACGAGATGTGATTCTTACCCTTTTTTATTGTAATTAGGGCACACAAGCAAAGATAAGGGCAAGGACAAGCAAGCCTAAGAAGGCTCTTCAAAGGAAGCTAGAAGTAGCTCACCATGGTTGAATACCTAAAGAAAGCTTGGCCTCGAGATTGTCTCCCCTTTTGAATGTATTATGGTTGTTAAGAACATTTTTTATTTCCTTGCTAGACATGGACGTTTTTTTATTTTCAAGAACAATTTGTTGCAATTGAATATTTGGTGACTTGGTTTTCAACCCAAGTCACTTGGTTTGTTGAAACTTTATCGTTCTAAAATTATAATTATACACTACTTGCACTAATAACATAAATTGTATCCACTCAAATTGATCATATTAGTATTATGATGATTGGATCATTATAATAAGTTCAAAAGCTAAGAATTCGACTCTCACTTTGAAAGATCAATTGTTAAGTCAAATTGAGTTATTGAACTCAAAGTAGGGAATCTACCAAAACAATTGGCCACACCACTTATAAAGATAGTAAATGACATGAATATGAATCGGCCTCTTTAGCTTATAGAACTAGTCTATCTCGAAGCTAAGATTCGAGGTCTTTACAATAAAGTCTTTAGTAGAGCACTTAAGGTCATGTTGTGATACTTCTACCTCCCTCACGAGTATGAGTACAAAATTGTTTGTGGCTCATAAGGCTACCTCCCTCATGTACTCATGGCAAAGGGATTCGTTAGGGAATCATTGTCCCAGATAAGGATGTCACTTAGAGAATGTGCATAGACATCAGAGCTATCAATAATATCACTGTAAAGTACAAAATTCCAATTCCAAGGCTAAATGATATGTTGGATGAGCTCAGTCGAGCTAAAGTGTTATCTAAGATAGACCTTAGGCAAGGTTATCACCAAGTAAGGATAAGAGACTCATGACTAAGGTATTAAGGCCTTACCTAGAGCAGTTTGTTTGTGGTATACATTAATGACATCTTAGTGTACATCAAATCTAAGCCTGAGCGCATAAAATATTTGAGCTTACGATTTAAGAAATTTATGGAAAAATATTGTTTAAAAAGCTCGATAAATGCACATTCATGGCCGAGGAAGTAAAATCCCTTCGATATGTTATCTCTGACAAAATAATATCAGTGGATCAAGAGAAGATTGCAGCCATAGAATCCTGGCCCACTCCAAAGATCATTACTGAAGTCTGAGGTTTCTATGGGTTGTCGTCTTTCTATAAAAGATTTATTAAGGGGTTCATCATAATCATGGATTCAATGACTGAAGGCATGAGAAAGTAGGTATTCAACTGGACTGAGCAAGCACAACACGCCTTTGAGCTCATCAAGAAAAGGATGTGAAAGGATTTATCTTAGCCCTAGATGAGTTTGAGCAGTTGTTTCAGGAAGAGTGTGATGCTAGTGGGGGGTTGTCATAAGGGTAGTGCTAATTCAAGGAAGAAATATGGTTGCCTTCTTGAGAAGCTTAATGAAGCTAAGCTCAATTATTTTACTTATGAGAAGGAGTTTTATGCCTTGGTCAAAGCCCTCATGTACTGTAACCACTACTTAAGGCCAAAACTCTTTGTACTTCACTCTGACCATGAGGCCCTGATGTACATAAATGGCCAGCATAAACTCAGTGAAAGGCATGCCAAGTGGGTAGAGTACTTGCAGTCCTAAAATTTCTCAAGCACGCACAAGGAGAGGAAGTCTAATTTTGTTGCAAATGCCCCGTCTAGAAGACACTCTCTGCTAGTAACTACTCAGCATAAGGTGTTGGGTTTTGAATTTATGAAAGAGCTTTTAAAGAATGATCCTGATTTCATGGAGGACTGGATGTTCTTTCAAAGAAATCACCACAACAAGGAAACTAAGTTTATAATGCAGGAGGGGTATCTATTTCAGGAGAACAAGCAGTGTGTGCCTAGAGGATCCCATAGAGACTTGCTGATGAGGGAAGTCCACTGCAATGGGTTAGCAACACATTTTGGGGGTGCAGAAGATCTTAGACATCTTGCAAGATCAAGTCCATTGGCCCAGGATAGAAGGGAATGTCTAACCAATAATCAAGAGATGTTCTACTTGTCAGAAATAAAAAAGCTCAATCCAAGCAGGTGCCCACACTTCTTTACCTATTCCACATAAGCCTTGTGAAGACATTATCCTTGATTTTATTCCGGCCTCACAAAGAACACAAAACGGAAAGGATTCTATCATGGTTGTGGTGGACAGGTTCAGCAAAATAACTTGATTTGTGCCCTACAAGAAGACTAGGGATGCCTCAGAGGTGCCTCGCCTGTAAATCAATTATATAGTAAGGCTACATGCGGTGCCTAGGTCCATTATCTAAGACATGACTACTAATTTCATGAGTTGTTTCTGGAAGACTTGTGGAAACACTTGAACACTAAGCTGCTATTTAGCACCTTCCATCATCCTCAAAATATTGGGAAGACAGAAGTCACAAACAAAACCATATGAAGAATTCTGAGATGCATTGTCAAGAAGTCATTGGGAGATTAGGATCTGAGGTTGGCACAGACAGAATTTGCAATCAACAGAGCCCCCTCATCAAGCACTGGCCACATTCCTTTTGAGGTGGTCTATGGCAACAACAAACCCCCTCATGGCTATCGACCTATTCAATGTCCCTAAAGAACCAGTGATTTATGATGTTAAGAAAATGGTGGAGCAGATGTTCAAAATGCATGAATATGGCAAGAAATTTTTTTGAAAAGACCAATGATCAGTACAAGAACAGAGCCAAGGTGTCAAGGGGAAAGTAGGACTTTCAACCAGGTGATCAGGTGTGGTTGCATCTTGGGAAGGAACGTGTCCCTGGCAAAAGGAAGAACAAGATTATGACAAGGGCAGAAGGCCGGACCTTTTGAAAGCACATGAAACGTTGGACCTAATGCTTATAAGGTGGATCTGCTAGGAGAGTATGGCGTTCATGGTTCACTCAAGGTGGGAGATCTTGGCCCTTACTATCATAGTGATGAAGAACACATTGAGGATTTGAGACTCAAATCTTCTTAACCAGGGGAAGATGAAGCAGGGGTTGGGGACTCTACCATGTTCAGACAACCTCAGACCACTCAGGCTCTCTTATTTTAGTCTTAATGGCACAAGCAAAGATATAACCATTAAAGATAACAAGATCTCTTTCAGTTCAGGTTGAGTCTAATTCAAGGCTAGATATCTTAAGGCACCTATCCAAACAAGGGCTCTGGCTTCTTTTCCCTACAGGTTAAGGGCCTTGCCCACCTAAAAGTCCACGACAATTTTTCCAACTAAGTTCAAGAAGTTCATCAGATAAGGGTTTCTAAAGAGATTGAACAACATTACCATCTCAGGAAAGAGAGAAAGCAACTTTTTTGTCTGTTTTTCTGAATGTTTGGCAGGCTGTTTTAGCTTGTCTTATTAGATGACTTTTGTATCTGTTTTAGCTGTATTTGTAATGCTTATTTTAGCCCTTAGATGTTTTTTTATTTCAAGGGTAAATATCTCTTTGTATGGCGTATATAAACAAGGCTCCTCTGAATGTACAAGGCAAATTATGCTGAATGAAAAACCAAAGTTTCTACTCTATCAGTTAACCTGTGTAAGTCTTGGTTAGCAAAGATCAATAAACATGTGCTAGTCTTGGTTTATTTGCCAAAGTTTAACTCATTTACCTGTACTTGTCTTGGTGAATTAGTTAAGCTTATGATTCATTGTCCTTGAGTCTGTCCGTGCTAGTCTTGTTAGTAACAAGTTCAGGGTTTAGATCTTGTTATTTGTGTCTTTTTTTAAAGTGTCTTCTTGTTTCAGTCCTCACTCCTGACTTGGTGTTCCATTGACTAAATAATTAATATGACAGGTTAAAAAACAAAGTAAACAATGAAGAAGAATTATACCAATAAATAGAAAAGATGGAAACTTGAATTGAGTTACAGGATGAACTTCTTCCATCATTCTTACAACCTAAGAACAACAAGAACTAATGACTAATTTGAAGGAAATGTAAACAAAAAAAAAGATTATAGCTAAAACAAGAAAAGATTAAGGTTAATTAAGGAAAATCAAAATATAAAGGTTTTGTGCCCACAAATATAATCTCTTTAACTCCTAAATTATATGCTAATAGGGTCTCCAAAATAGAAAATTTGAATATGCATAACAATATCTACAGCCGGTCGGTCGATATTCAATCTGACTACAGGCGGCGCTCCTATTCCAAAAACTTTCAAAACTCGTCTTCAGTCCCTCTCAGACGGCCGGCCGACCAGCTAAGAGATCTTTTACTCTTCTTTTAGTAACTAAAGGGTTGACCGGAGGCCGGCCGGAGGCTTGTCCGTTTCCTTTCATGTAGCTCTTTATCCCTCTCCTTTCTTGCCCTTTCCCAGACACAAATGCTCAACTTTTACAACTCTATACCTGAAATGTATGATAAAAAGAAGATAGATAAAGAAGGAAATAAAATGCTACAAAATTGGACATATCACTTGGCCCAACGTTTCAAGAAAAACAAGTGAAGGGCGAAAAGATACAAAAACCAATTAAAAGGCTAGACGACTTAAGTATGCGCTTCATAGTTAAAACCAAGGGTAAAAACGCTTAATAGATGAACCAAGCACCTAATACCCAACCCAGAGGCAAAACCACCATCGCAGGGACGCAAGGGGTGCTGGCGACATACAAAAGATCGCTCACCTCAATCTCCATTTCAATAGGAGCCGTGGAAACCAAAAGCTCAGTAAGGTCACGCCATCGGAAGTTCGTACAGTCTTGGCATGACCAATCACACCATCCATGTAACTCTTAACTCTATTCGGAACACGCTGCGATGATTCATGTTAAGTATTGTTTGCTAATATGATTGATAATCAAAGGAAGCATTGTTATTTCAAATACAGACTAAATCTACAAAGATGTAGGGGAGTATAACAATGCAAAAGGTAAAAAAAGATTACAAACAACTCGGAATGTAGCTAGAAAAGTTTAAAAATCAAAACAAAAGAAAAGGCAAGGACGAGCCGACAATAGTGAAGTCTCAAATGCGGTAACACAAATCCTTTTTATAGGCGCTCAATGAAAAGAATGTGGTTTGGTTTTCTTTCTCAAATTAATCTACCCTACAGATAGGCCTGACTAAGCCGAAATACAAAGGTCAACAAAGGTAATTGACATAAAAGTAACCCCTCCTGAAATCAGATCCAAACAAGGACGTCGGTGGTGATAATGATCACCAACGCTCGGCCGCCACGTGGGAACTACCGTGCCAGCCAGAATCACCGACTATGATGCCTGAAGTAACATCTGGAATGTCAGGTCAAACACAAGCACCGACTAGACGGAGGTCGTGGCTGCGGAAGGCGTCAAAAGGTGGGCCCAAAGAACTACACATTTGTATAGAGAACACTATAATAGGTAGAGATAAGAATGGTAATTAATAGCGACACCACTTATTAAAATGTCGAGGAGAGGTTAAAGGCCATTACCGTATGCACATTAGTACTGGAAAGCGTCGAGTCTCGAGGCCGACAACGACAATAAGGTCCAGACAAGGCTACTGATATTAGCTAAACCAACGGCCTGAAAAAGTCGCATGACTTGGAAAAATGACTCCATAAGGAGCTTGGTCTGAGTTCCGATCAAGCCCAACTCAAAGGACACTTTCGAAGCCTCCCGTACATCGTTGATCATCATGAAGAATGTGCAAATTAATGATTTTGGGAGGATAAGTATAGAAGTTCTGTTGGATGTATGAATTCACAAGACAACCAAAAGAACTCTATATTACAAAATGTTAAGCGCATTAGAAATGTAGAAAAAAGTCTTCAAAATCCACCAAGATCCCCTGAACCATTGTAACACCCGGAAATGTACCCTATTTTTCTAGTAGAAATATTTTACGAAATCTTTTCAGCAAATTTAAGTTTTAATTTAGAATTTAAAGTTTCGAGTCGAATTTAGAATTTCCGAGTTCGTATTTGCAATTTCCGCGAGATTCCATGAGAATCCCGTCTTAAGGCGAGTTTGACTTTTCTTGACTTTTAAGTCGTCTTTGACTTTTCTTGACTTTTAAGTCGTCTTTCACTTTTCTTGACTTTTGAGTCGTCTTTGACTTTTCTTGACTTTTAAGTCGTCTTTGACTTTTCTTGACTTTTAAGTCGTCTTTGACTTTTCTTGACTTTTAAGTCGTCTTTGTCTTTTCTTGACTTTTGAGCCACCTTTGACTTTTGTTGACTTTTCCGACTCACCCTTTACTTATACTCCCTCCTAACCTTAACCTAATTCATTCTAACACAAACACAACACATTTCTTCTTCCTTAAGAAAACCATCAAAACCTTGCCTCCATTTTTGATCCGTCTTAGATTTGTCGCTACTCCTTCGTTACTCGCTCAAATTCTCGTAAGTTCGTCTTATTCTTCCCCTCTTAGCTTCCTCTATCCGTATTGGTAATAAAATTACCGTCTTTCTCGCTTTTTAAATTATCTGTCTTTCTCAAGGTGAATGATATTCATCTTTTATTATCTAATTGTATGTAGGTGGAGACTAGGAAGGTTTAGAAACCGTTTACAGACGCGAAAAGGTAACGGTGAAGGGTTACTCGATATCATTTACGTGTTTTATGTGATTTCTAGGATAGAAACCGTATTTAGATTATGGTTAGTATGCTTAGGACATGTGTTGTTGTTGTTGGATGTTGTTAGTTGTTAATTGATATGAGAATTGATGATTTCTGATGATAAATGAGGATTTTGTTGTTGATAACATGTTGGAAATTGATCGTCCTTGAATCCCGTGAAGGACGCAGGCTGCGTCGGGGTGGCTGCGTCATTCTCTGCCAACAGAAATTTTCCTGCACTGACCCTTTTTCGTAAAATGATCATATCTCCTTCGTTACTTGCTTTTTTTGGGCGTGTGACATCTCGTTGGAACCCTAAGAGGTTAAGCTATCACCTCCACTTAGAATTTCTGCATTCCCATATCTAGAACTCTAGTTATGACCGTTTGAAGTGGACCCTTGTTTTCGTTGGTTTCCAAACAACGTTGTTTTGGAGAGGTGATCTAGGTTTTTATTCATTATGCTTCATAAACTTGTTCTAATGCTTATGTATCATGTATTGACTCATGTTTATCATATTTAAACTTATATGATTCCCTATTCTCATGTTTTGTGACGGTTTTTGGTATGTTCCCACTTTGAGTCGGTTTTTACACATGATACGGTTTGAGCACTATTTTGTCTTGTGCTTTGTACTCTCATTCCCTTGGCTACCTTCCCGTTCGTAAGGCTGGAATGTCGGAACGGAGAGGTATCCTACTGCTTAAATGCATGTGTTAGTGGGCATACGACGACGTTGTTGGGAGTTGAACGCATTGCGTTGATCGACCCGGCCGTCCAATGTTGTGTACTTGCGAGGTGGTGTTATTTGCATGTAGCGTACCGCTTGTTATGAGGCTTGTGCTCTTTTCCGCCTCTTTCGTGAATTGTTCTACCGAATTTTGGGGTACTCGGCGTCTATGATTGAACCGAGTCTTGGATGCGAAATGTTTATCGCATGTCGAATCGGAACAATGTGATTCCGAGAATCTGGCCAGGTTTAGACTAGGACCGTATTATTATCGTCGTGCTACCAGGAGGAAATTAGTCTACATATACGAAATGGATTGAATCGTGTATGCGTTCAGGGAAGGTTTACTCCCGTGGATGCCTTTTAATCATACTTGCCATGTACACGGTGCTAGTGCATTTCATTTACCGTGAGAGATGTTGTCTTTGTGTCGTTGTTCTTGAATGCGTGATTTCATGATTTTATTCATGGTCATTGCATGATTGGGCATCGTCATTGTATTGTTGTGCTTGGATGCGTGATTACATGATTGTATTCATGATCATTGCATGACTTGGCACGGTTGGTTTGTCGAGTCCATGATTGTTTATTCGTGATTGATGCATGGCTTGGCATGGTTTGTTTGTCGAGTCTCAATCTTATCAAACTTATACCGCTAATGGTGAGATGCAAGCCCTAGTGAGCGTATTCGGTTGCCTAAGAGTGTCTTCCCCGAGTCTTTGTATCACATGATGGATTCGGATTTGTATTCTATATGCTCTTATCATTATATATTGAATTGCCTATCTATTCTTATCGTATTTCTCATGTATATCTATATATGCATGCTTCTACTTTTGGTATTTCCTTTGATGTACGTTTAATGTGATATGGCTGAGAGAACCCGGAGTTACTCCCCACTGACTGTGGCGTTCATGTTTTTCATGGATGAACAGGTTGCTTGATTAGATGGCTTTTTGCTTGGTATTTTGGGTTCGGGTGTGAGCTAGCGGGCGTTGTCCCTGGATTAAAACACCTCTAGACGATTTTAGCTTGTTTGCTAAACACTTTTACTTGTTAACTTTTTGGAGAGACCTCGTCTATTGATGTAGTATAATTCGTACTTTAGTTTGTAATATATGACACTCCTCGTATTCTTTCCTTGCATGTATAAAAGTTTTTAAAACTTCATATTTCCGCTATATAATTCACATGCTTGTATGTTTTATCTTTCCGCATTCGCGAGGGTTGTCACACTAACACTCTTCCTTAAATAATACCACAACACCCACAACACACATCTACCAACACTCTTCTTAATAATACCACAACTTAACACCATGACTATAATAATACTTCAATAGCATAACTGATCACAATTCGCTTAACTTAATAAAAAATCACCATTATTTCTAAATATTCCACGAAATAAAGCTAATTGCTATACAACAATCTGCTCGTCTTAAAATGGCGCTACAAACTCTATTCCAATTCATCATTAAACTATTACCAATTTCCTTTATTTACATTATCCCCTCTTACCAAGATCGCTTAAGACCTTAATGCCAACACTGCCAAATACAGTAAAATCCCAACACTATCCATTCCTCGATTCACCCCGAATCCACCCGAAAATCTCAACACAAAAGATTAAATCAATCATTTATCACGACCGTACCATATCATCCTTCTTAACTCTCGCCCTATCTCGACCGCATAACACTCAACCTAAAATCGTCGTCCACCCAAAATCCTAAATTTCGTCCTCATTGGCAACGAATCCATACACTCAAACATGACACACTCTAACACCATATCCCCATAAAATCCTCCAAACGACAATGAACCATTTACAACCTCAAGCACACTATAATCAAATCTCACGACTTCCTCATATCTCTTTTTGTCCAAAACATCCCAATCCACATGTAAACATACCCCAACAATCAAGGCTCTCGACCAAAATCTAAAAGAACAAGGCACTCCACCAATTAAACTCTTCTCTTAAACTTACAAGACAACAGCTGCCGAAATGATAATAATAACATACGACCTCAATACATATGTCCAACACGTACTTACTGCAAGCTCTCAAAACTCGATACTCTATAAACTCACGGCGACTTGGATTATCACATGACCTGTTGGAGTGAGTATCCTCAACAATAGTGCGATCACTCAATTAAACCTCATTAACAAGAATTCAACGGGATGATTAACATTATAGTCAAATGATCCACATTAATCGGTAATGATTGGCTTACTAGACTTTGACATTACTGTCGTATGACGATGGTGATTAGTTGATCCCTTGAGGTCACACCGAAAGGATGATTCCCTAATCAACAATGTTAATTAATTGTATAACAATATAGATTAATTAATCCCTTAAACAGAACAAGTTTAAAAGTGTGAAATATATCTTATTGTAATATGATTAAATAAGATTCAATAAATATAAATGTTATATTAGAATGCTTAATGTTTATGAAACATTTGAGATAAGCATGGATGGTTGATCATAATTACAATTAGTTGTAGATCATGTCAACCAAATTTGAGATGACGCATTTCATTTATATGTGATTATAAATTATTACTTAAAATGTTAAGTTTAATAAATTTGACATAAAATTGTATTTAAAATAGTTAAATACATAATTATATTTTGAGATAACATGTCACATGTCATATGTCACACATGTGACAAATGACAAAATCACAAAAATAATATGGACTCCATTTTAAGTCACAAAAACCGGCTATATTGGTGGTTGGGTAAGGATTAGGCTTTAATGTATTGCTAATCATGATTAGACATGATGATTACTAAGCCTAATACCTTTAGCCACCCTAGAGTCTTGATTAGGCGAAAAGCATAAGCATGCTCATTACTCCCCATGCTTGCCCGGTTGTGGCATGCTTATGGAAGATCATTTCTCCTCTTTGAAAGCAACTTAATCTCATATTATTTCATACAACATCTCACTAGAAATCTCAAAATACTTAGAAACTTCAGAAGTTTCATAGAACTTGTATTTTGAGGATTTAACTCGACATTTCTAAGGTAGAAATTTCGAATATCATACTTGTTTTTAAGGGTGCTTAACTATTGTACTAGTAAATCAATAGTTGAGTGATTTAAGGGTAAGTTTAGGTGCAACTTATAGGAGGGTTCCTACTCTTGGACCTTTTGGAAATTCATCATAATCATCTAACTCAAGAACAAGTACAAGAAGGTGTCTTGTACTTGTGCCCATACTCAAATAATAACCAATGTGAGGAATATTTTTCTTCTTCTATTTCAATTTAAATAGTATGCATGTAACTAGATCTTGTAACTAATTAAAGAGTTAATTAGTATTACTTAAGAAATGTCCTAAGTGTAGGTATATGAACCTAACATTTGGTATCAGAGCATAGGATTTTGCATGCAATCGGTGTTATGAAGTTTTTACGAGTTGAAGTAACAAAATAAAACTAGAAAATTAGTGATTTATATGATAAAGTCACGAAATTTTAAGCATTTTATAACTCCTGGTCCTAAAATGGTTTTAGGTCATTTTGATGATTTATGGTATATTATTGCTTTATTTAATGATTTTTGGTTAAATAAATCCATTTTAATGAGTAAAATGAACTTTTATTTGCTATAAATAGTTATATTTTGAATCTGGCCGTACAATTTTAGTATGATATCACATACATACTTTACCTACTGTATGTAAAATTTGAGATAAATCTGATTTATTTTGTATGATTTATGATTTTTAATAGACAAAAAGGCATGAATAGTGATTATTTTGGCATAAATAGCTAAAATAAATTATTTGGCTTGTTAAAAATTATCATATGTTGCTTAAATATTTTACATATCAGATGTATAAGTTGAAAATTAAATAGATTAATTTTCGTGTGGTTTTAGTATTTCATTTGATAAAATCGATTAATAGCAACTATATTTTTCTCTAAAATGATTCGAACTTTTTTTACCAAAATTTAAACATGAAGATGTTCCTGGAAATGTTCCAGAATATACAAAATTTTAATTTTCAAATTAATAAATTATTCTAATTTAATTTGGAATTATTACATAAAAGTTATGTTAATAAGGGTCAAAACCGAGCAATAATGCAAAACCGAGTTGAATTATTGTCAAATAATTAGTGGGGAGTAATATTTTGAGTCCTAAAACCGTTAGTGTAATTAACTTGGGCTTAAATTTGATTTAAGTATTAATTTGTGATTTTAATCGGTTATTATTACGCATTTCCAGAAAACCGGGTTTGTATACGATATAAGGTTATTAGGGCGATTTGGCACAATAATATTGCATGAGTTTACATATTATTATGCTTCATTTTGAATAAATGAATGTCATTTTGATTTTATGTAAGTTTTTGAATTATGTAATTTGTCTTAGTATGGCCTTAGTTTTTAATCGATATTACCCGGAATGTGTGGGAATATTGATTCGCTTGAAATTTAATGTCATCTCGTATCACTTTTATTGTATCATTTCATTTTACTTTGCAAATGTATAATAGAATAGCCTTGTAATTTTATTATATCATTTGTAATCCTAGATGTAACACCCGCAAATGTAACCTATTTTTCTAGTAAAAATATTTTACGGATACTTTTCAGTGAAATTTAGTTTTAATCGTAAATTTAATTTTCCGAGTCGAATTTAGAATTTCCGAGTTCGTATTTGGAATTTCCGCGAGATTCCATGTGAATCCCGTCTTAAGGCGACTTTGACTTTTGTTGACTTTTTCTCATACACAACTCATACTCCCTTCTTAACCTATTTTCATTCACAACACAATTCAACTTTACTTCTTCTCTAAGAAACCAAAACCCTTGCCTCCATTTTCATCCGATCTTATAATCATCATATCTCGCTCGTTTCTTGTTAAATTCACGTAAGTTCGTCTTATTCATCCCCTCTTAGCTTCCTCTATCCGTATTGCTAATAAAATTACCGTCTTTCTCGCTTTTTAAATTATCCGTCTTTCTCAAGGTAAATGATATTCATCTTTTATTATCTAATTGTATGTAGGTGGAGACTAGGAAGGTTTAGAAATCGATTAAAGACGCGAAAAGGTAACGGTGAAGGGTTACTCGATATCATTTACGTGTTTTACATGATTTCTATGTTAGAATTCGTATTTAGAATACGATTAGAAAGCTTAGGAATTGTAGTATTGATAATGATTGTTGTTAGTTGATGATTTTTGATGATGATTATTGATTGTTGATAGTTGTTAGAAGTGAATTATGAAAAGTGAAAATGTTTGAATGTATGTTGAAGGCTCTCGGGTGAACTGGTAACTCATGTCACGGGCGTGAAATACAAGTCAAGGTCGTGACTTGTGCAGTTTCACTGCACTGACCCCTTTTTGTAAAATGATCATATCTCCTTCGTTACTTGCTTGTTTTGGGCTTGTGACCTATCGTTGGAACCGTAAGAGGATAAGCTATCACCTCAACTTAGAATTTCTGTATTTGCATGTCTAGAACTCTAGTTATGACAGTTTGAAGTGAACCCTTGTTTTAGTTAGTTTCCAAACTTGTTGTTTTAGAGAGGTATCTATGTTTCTTATTTATTATGCTTCTTAAACTTGGTCTAATGCTTATGTATCATGTATTGATTCATGTTTATCATATATACATTTATATAATGCCATATTCACATGTTTTGTGACGGTTTTTGGTATGTCCAACTTTGAGTTGGTTTTTACAAATGATACGGTTTGAGCACTATTTTGTCTTGTGCTTTGTACTCTCATTCCCTTGGCTACCTCCACGTTCGTAAGGCTGGAATGTCGGAATGAGGAGGTATCCTACTGCTTAATTGCATGTGTAGTGGGCATACGATGACGTTGTTGGGAGTTCAACGCTATGCGTTGATCGACCCGACCGTCAAATGTTGTGTACTTGCGAGGTGGTGTTATTTGCATGTAGCGTACCGCTTGTTATGAGGCTTGTGCTCTTTTCCGCCTCTTTCGTGAATTGTATCTACCAAATTTGGGGTACTCGGCGTCAATGATTGACCGAGTCTTGGATGCGAAATGTCATCGCATGTCGAATCGGAAAATGGTTTATTCCGAGAGTCTGGCCAGGTTTAGACTAGGACCGGATATTTATATTGTCGTGCTACCAGGAGGAAATTAGTCTACATATACGAAATGTCATCGTGTATGCGTTCAGGAAAATGCTTATCTCGTGGATGCCTGTTAATCATACTTGCCATGTACACGGTGCTAGTGCGTTTCATTTACCGTGAGAGATGTCGTCTTTGTGTCGTCGTTCTTGAATGCGTGATTTCATGACTTATTATTCATGGTCATGGCATGATTGGGCATCGTCTATGTATTGGTATGTTTGAATGGATGATAATATGGTGGATTTATTGTGATCATCGCATGACTTGGCATGGTTTGTTTGTCGAGTCTCAATCTTATCAAACTTATACCGCTAACGGTGAGATGCAAGCCCTAGTGAGCGTATTCGGTTGCCTAAGAGTGTCTTCCCCGAGTCTTTGTATAACATGATGGATTCGGTTTTGTATTCCATATGCTCTTATCATTATATATTGAATTGCCTATCTATCATTATCGTATCTCACATGTATATCTATATGTATGCATGCTCTACTTTTGTATTTCCTTCTATGTACGTTTAATGTGATATGGCTGGGAGAACCCGGAGTTACTCCCCACTGAATGTGGCGTTCATGTTTTTCATGGATGAACAGGTTGCTTGCATGGATGGCTTTTTGCTTGACATTTTGGGTTCGGGTGTGAGCTAGCGGGCGTTGTCCCTTGATTAAAACACCTCTAGACGATTTTAGCTTGTTTGCTAAACACTTTTACTTGTTAACAATTTGGAGAGACTTCGTCTCTTGATGTAGTTTAATTCGTACTTTAGTTTGTAATATTTGACACTCCTCGTATTCTTTCCTTGCATGTATAAAAGTTTTTAAAACTTCATATTTTCGCTATATAATTCACATGCTTGTTTGTTTTATATTTCCGCATTCGCGAGGGTTGTCACAGTTGGTATCAGAGCTTTATCGCTCCCGACGCACACACGTGAACCCTAAACTTAAACTACTTGACCTTGAAATAATAAATGAGAGATGGGTAGACTTAAGGACCCAAGGTGGTAGTCTTTGGTGTACTTGATGTTTGTTAGGTTCTAACTTGTTTGTTGATTGTGTTGAGTGATGTTATGTTTGTTTGTATCTACCGTCTTAAGGTGGATCATGTGTTACCTAGAAGAAGTATCCTCTACCGAAGATTGAAGATTGACAAGCCTAATTGAAGTGTATTTCTTCCTCATCGATGTTTTCTCTCGTCCTTAATGTATCATGCTCTCTTCCTTTTTTCCAAGTGCTTGTTTATCATCTAACGTCTTCTCCCCTTGAAGATTACTCTTGTTACTTCCCTCCTCCTTATCAATTGTTATCCTTACCTTACTCATGTAACATTTTTATGGATGTCATACCCATTTGTTTGTGGTATATTATGCTTGGTCGGAAGAACTTTGAATTTTGTGGAATATTAGTGTTTGTTAGAATGAATTTGTGATTTGAGGAATATGGTATAGATCTAATTTCACCCTATAGTGGTGAGAGTTGGTATCCTTGAGGAAAGTGTGGTAAGGTATGTTTAATGATTTTAATGTATAAATGCTTGCCATGACTTGTGTGTAAATAGTTCATGATATTCGATGGTGTAAGGTTGAATGAGTTGGCTATGACTTCTTAACTCATTAGTAATTTAGTTTTATTTTTTGGACTTAGAAGTTTAGTATTGTTTTGAAGACCATGCTTATGATAGGTCTAATTGGTGTAAATAAGAAGCTTTGAATGATTGCCTGAATTGTTTAAAATGCTTTTTGAGACTAAGTAAGTGAATTCTTGTGGATTATATTTATGTGTTAGAGTATAGGCTTGGTGGAAAAGCATGTGGCTATAGTTCTTGGATGTAAAGATATGATCTTATCTTATGCTATCGGAGACTCGTTTGAAGTAGTAAGGTTTCGGTAAGTTGAACCATATTACTTGAGGATTATAGATATGAGAGAGATTCGATGATGTGAACTATGATGGAAGTACCTTGGGACGTTAATGATGATGTTTGACTTGATGTTGTACTTTGATAATAATGATTGTAACAACCCGAAAAGTGCCCAATTTTTCTAGTAAAAATATTTACTAACACTTTTCAGTAGAAATTAAGTTTTTAAAATAGGAATTTTTGTTCGGAGTCGTATTTTGAAATTCCGCGTTCGTATTTGGAATTTTTGAGAGATTTCATGAAAAGACCGTTTTTAGTCATCTTGACTTTTCTTGACTTTTAAGTCGTCTTTGACTTTTTCTTGACTTTTTAAATGTCGTCATTGACTTTTCTTGACTTTTAAGTCGTCATAAACTTTTCTTGACTTTTAAGTCAATCTTTGACTTTTCTTGTCTTTCAGTCGACTTTGACTTTCGTTGACTTTTTTCCTCGGACTGCCTCATAAGTTGAAGACCGAAATTTATTTTAAAAAATTAATATTTTTGATTTATTTTATTAAGATTTATTTGATTTATCATAATTTAATATAATTATTTTGAATTTATTTGGAATTTAAAGAATACCTTTTACGGTTTTTAACCGAACATCATTTAACTATTCTCGAGTCATCGTAAATCCCGTAACAAATTCGAAACTCGACTTTGGCATGAGTCACACGCGCGTGTCATCTTTTTCCACTCACAATTAGATATTCTAATTGTTTTGATTAAACTAATAATACTATCTAGATATTTATTCACTTTATCGATCCGTCAGTTTAAATTACGCAAATCGATAAATCAGACCCGATTGCTCACCAAACCACACGGTTTTCCCTCCTCTCTTAGACCTTGATATTTTCTTTCTTTTCATTACAATAACATAATATCTTTATATTTAATTCAATTAACTTAATATCTAATTAATTACGGTAATATAATTATTATACCGAGTCAATTCCATAACAGCAATTTCAAAACCCAACTCACTATTTTGCTCTATATTACACGGCACTCCAACTCCCACTTTACTCACTAACAACTTTCCATTTTACAACAAATCAATTTAAGATCAAATAAATCGTTCTTCATCGTTCTTGAACGTTCTTCGTCGTTCTTCATTTGTTCTTCGTCGTTCTTGAGCAAAATCATCATAAAACCTTCATTTCTTAATTAAATCCGTCCTAACTTATATTTCTAGAATCTCCTCTTCGCTCTCCATCTTCAAGTACGGTTTATTTTCAGTTCCGTCAAAATCGTTTTCAACACTTTAATTTTGGAAAATCTATTTTTACTTCTAATAATGTTTTTCTTGTCATTTCTTATAGGGGAAGTGCAGTGATATTATAGGGGTATGTTAGGAATTGGACCCTAGACTCCTATCTAGCACTGGATATGGATGTTACTCAACTCCCACAGCTCAACACAGGGAATCAAACAACAAACTAGACTAGTTAAGGCTCCTTACCACAGCCAAGCACAGGTAAGCAGACTTGAACTAAACAACAAGCAAACCCCCCACAGTCTATGCACAGGGATATCTAACTTGCCACAGACTTAGATCAACAACCACAGCCTAGCACAGGAAGTTATCTGGCCTGACTTTCAACCAAGACAATGCATAAGTTGGAAAGATTTTAGAAATGAGAACGATGCTCAGTTTTTTCATTCAATAATCAACTCCTTGTACAAAAGGGCATGGGTCCTTATATAGGCCTCAATGCTGGATGTGATTACAACCCTAGAGTATCATCTAAGGGCCAAGATTAACTATTAAAAGATGACAAAATACTGGCTAGAAATACAGACTGCTAATGCTAAAAGAAAAACAATAAGACAGACAAAATGCAGGCATTTGATAATGACATGCTCCAGGTTGTGCTTGTTGCTTGGTGTTGGCTTGGAACTTGTGGACGAGGCTCATCAATGCTCCTTGACCTTCTCCTGCAGTAGTTCTAATAGTAGGGAAGACAAGGAAAGACTTTTGGAGATAGTCTTTCAGTTTTTAGCTAGAAATGGAAAGACTGCTTTATGCTTTATGCTTTGGGTAGGCTGGTTTGATTTGGATTTTTAGGGTAGTTGTGTTGTGTTTTGGAACTGGTTCCCTAGGACCTTTTTGGACCTAGGTGGGTAAGGTTTTAGCTGGGCTTGGTGGTAGCTGGTGGTTCAAAGTGTGGTGGTAGTTATGCCTTCCCCAAGTGGCTGTTGTAGGCTGTTTTTGTGATTTTGTGGTTGGGTGTTGGTGGCCTTGTCTTTGGCTAGCTTGGCTCGTGTCTTGGCTCGTGTCCTGGCTCGTGTCTTGGCTATCATGGACCCTCACTGTGACATGGTCTTGGCTAGCCTTCATCAGTTTGAAACTCTCCCTTTTGTTACCCATCCCTTGCCCCCAGATTGACCCCTGGATACCCATGTAGACCTCCCCTTGGTTACCAATGCTCACCCCTTGATCCCCCTTGTCCCTATTGTTGAATTCTGCCCTGCCATGTGCCCCAGCTCTTGCTGCATCCTCCCCTGGTTGAATTGGGCTTGTCCTCAAGCCTGTAGCCTCCTCATCCCCAGAATCTCCATAGTATGGACTGAGATCCCCTACATTGAAAGTGCCATGAACCCCATAGTCTCCTGGTAGATCAACTTTATATGCATTAGGACCAACACTTTCTATGATTTCAAATGGACCATCGGCTCTAGGCATGAGTTTGTTCTTCCTCCTAGCTGGGAACCTCTCCTTCCTCAAGTGGAGCCACACTAAATCCCCTGGCACAAACTCCTTCTTGGACCTAGGAACCTTGGACTGTTTCTTGTACCTCTCATTTGCCCTTTCTATTTGCTTTCTGACTGACTCATGAAGCTTCACCATCTGCTCAACCCTCCTCTTTGCATCAAAGTTCACTTCTTCCCTTGGTATGTTAGCTAATTCTAGTGGCATAAGTGGATTAACCCCATAGACAACCTCAAATGGGCTGTGACCTGTTGCAGATGAGGGTGCTCTGTTGAAAGCAAACTCAGCATGAGCCAGCTTCAAGTCCCAATCCTTCAAGGACTTGCTTACCAGACACCTCAAGATCCTCCCTAGAGTCTTGTTTGTGACCTCAGTTTGGCCATCAGTCTGAGGGTGGTGAGAAGTGCTGAACAAAAGCCTGGTCTTCAAGAGCCTCCATAGTGTTTTCCAGAAGTAACTCATGAACTTAACATCCCTGTCTGAGACTATTGACTTAGGAACCCCATGTAGCCTCACAATCTCCTTCAAGTATAGCTCAGCAACACTTGCAGCATCCTCAGTCTTCTTGCAAGCCACAAAGTGAGCCATCTTGCTAAACCTGTCAACAACAACCATTACAGAATCCTTACCTCTTTGTGTTCTGGGTAGTGCAACAATAAAGTCCATGCTCACATCCTCCCAAGGTTTGTTTGGCACTGGTAGTGGAGTGTAAGGTCCAGTCTGGAAAGAGCTCTTGGCTTGTTGACATGTGGAGCACCTCCTGAGGACAACCTGAACATCCCCTATCATCCTGGGCCAATAGAATTGATCCTGCAGTATTTCAAGTGTCTTTTGAACCCCAAAGTGTCCCCCTAGTCCTCCTGAGTGTACTTCCCTGATGAGTAGGTCCCTGTAAGAACCCCTTGGAATGCATAGCTTGTTTCCTTGGAACAAGAACCCCTCCTGCAGCATGTACTTCCCCCCTTGAGTCCTTCCTCCTCCAGTTTGTGTGATCCATTCCTCAGCAAAGTCAGGGTCCTCCTTGTACAATTCTTTCAGAAATTCAAACCCCAACACCCTTTGCTCCATGACTGCTAACAAAGAATGCCTCCTTGACAGTGCATCTGCCACAACATTCTGTTTCCCCTCCTTATACTTACTAGAGAATGTAAAGGATTGTAGAAACTCCACCCACTTGGCATGCCTGTGATTCAGCTTGTGTTGGCCACTGATATATTTCAATGCCTCATGATCTGAGTGCAGAACAAAAGGCTTTGGCTTCAAGTAGTGCCCCCAATGCATGACTGCTCTTATGATGGCATAGAATTCCTTATCATAAGTGGAGTACTTGAGCTTGGCACCATTCAGTTTCTCACTGAAATAAGCAACTGGCTTTTGCCCTTGTATCAACACTGCCCCAATGCCAACCCCACTAGCATCACATTCCACCTCAAACAGCTGATCAAAGTCAGGTAGTTTAAGGATTGGAGTCTCACACATCAACCTCTTGATCCTCTCAAAGGATTGTTGGGCCTCCTCAGTCCACTGAAACTCCCCTTTCTTCAAGCACTCAGTGATGGGTGCTACAACTGAACTGAAGTTCTTGATGAACCTCCTATAGAATGAAGCCAACCCATGGAACCCCCTTACCTCAGTGATGGTTTTAGGTGTAGGCCATGTTTGAATGGCTGCAACCTTCTCCTGATCAACTGAGATTCCTCTTCCTGACACAATGTACCCTAGAAATGCAACCTCCTCAACCATGAAGGTACACTTCTCTAGCTTCCCATACAACTTCTGCTCCTTTAAGATCCCAAAGATTGTTTCAAGGTGCCTGAGATGTTCCCCTCTGCTGCTACTATATACTAGGATGTCATCAAAGTAAACCACAGCAAACCTGCCCAAACAAGGCCTCAACACTTCTGTCATAAGTCTCATGAAGGTGCTTGGTGCATTGGATAGTCCAAATGGCATGACAAGCCATTCATACAGACCATGTTTTGTCTTGAATGCAGTCTTCCATTCATCCCCCTCTCTGAGCCTCACCTGATGGTAACCCTGCCTTAGATCAATCTTAGAAAAGACCTGAGCTCCACTTAGCTCATCAAGCATGTCATCTAGCCTTGGAATGGGGAACCTATACTTGACTGTAATGTTGTTGATTGCCCTGCTGTCAGTGCACATCCTCCAGGTGCCATCCTTCTTGGGCACTAGTAGAGCAGGTACAGCACAAGGGCTTAGGGACTCCCTCACAAACCCTTTGCTCATAAGCTCCTCAATCTGCTTCTGCAACTCCTTGGTGGCAGTTGGGTCACTCCTGTAGGCTGGCCTATTTGGCAGCACAGAACCTGGGACCAAATCAATGTGGTGCTCAATCCCTCTTAGGGGTGGTAGTCCATCTGGTAACTCTCTTGGAAAGACCTCCTTGTATCTCAAGATCAAAGGTTCAACCTCTGCTGGCAACTTGGAACCTTCCCCTTCTGTTACTTCCTTAGATAGCAAGATGATCACAGGTTGTTCTTGCTTCATCTCCTTGATCATAGCTGCCTCTGATAAAAACAACACCCCATTGACCTCCTCTGGCACATTGGGACTCCCATAATTCCTCTGGTTGGGTGGTAGAGGTGTCAAAGTTACCTTCTTTCCCCCATGCCTGAAGCTATAGGTGTTATCCCTACCCTGATGAGTGGTGTTTCTATCAAACTCCCAAGGCCTCCCTAGTAGTAGGTGACAGGCATCCATTGGTACTACATCACACAATACCTCATCTTGGTATACCTTCCCAATAGAGAATGGCACCAGGCATTGCCTATCAACCCTCACCTCAGCCCCCTTGTTAAGCCATCTCAGTTTATAGGGGTGTGGATGCTCTTGAGTAATCAGACTTAGCTTGTTCACTAGGGTGATGGAAGCCACATTGGTACAACTCCCCCCATCAATGATCAAGTTGCATACCCTCTCTTGAATGGTGCACCTGCTTCTGAATATCAAAGACCTCTGGTCATCCTCCAATGGAGTATGTTGAGAGTGCATGACCCTCCATAGGACCAAGTTATGGCCTGTGTCAGGATGAGCCATGACCAAGTCCTGCATTGGTTCCTCCTCAGCTGTCACTACCTCTAACACCATGCTGTCATCAACCTCATACTCAACTAATCCCTCCTTCTCCCACTCTTCTACCTCCATAAGTGTCATGGTTCTCTTAGAAGGACAGTCCTTCCTAAAGTGACCATAACCTTGGCATTGGAAACATCTGATTTTGTTCTCAGTTGGGGTGGGGTTGGGTTTAGAGTTCACAACTCCCTTTCCCTTGTCTGTGGTTGACTGGCTGGTTGTTTTAGGGGTCTCTCCCACCCTAATACCACTGTAAGGTTTGTATGCAGGTCTAGTAACAGGCTTAGGTAGAGTTGGTTTGGTTTTCCCCATTTTTTTAACCCTTAAAGCCAGGTTGACAACATCATCATAGGACCACAAAGGTTGCATCCTAACTCTAGCAGCAATGCTCCTATCTAAAAACCCTCCAAGAATCTGGCAATTCTTTGCTCAGGTTTCTCATTGACCTCACACTGGAGAGTCAATTGCTCAAAGTCCCTGAGGTATGCCTCCACAGACCTCTCTTCTTGTCTCAGTTTGGATAGTTTAATGAACAGATCTTGGGTGTAGTCTTTAGTGACAAATTTGTTTAGCATTTTCTTTTTCAGTTTTGACCAAGACCTAAGAGGTTCCTTACCCTCCTTAATCCTTTGGTGCTTTAAGTTGTCAAACCATAGGGATGCATACCCTTTCAATCTTAGCACAGCAACTTTAAAAGACTTAATATCAGAGTAACTTTTGTATTCAAATACCTTCTCAACATCCCTAATCCATTCTAATAGATCATCAGGGTTTAAACTACCAGAGAATTCAGGAATTTCTACCTTGAGATGCTTGTCAGTGTGCTCTGGAATCTCCTCATAAGTTCTGTTGCTTTCTCCTGAGTCTGACCCTTCTTCCTCCTGCAGGGGATGTCCTCTTCCCATGCCCATGTGGCCACGACCTCTGCCTCTGCCTCTAGGGGGTGGTCTCCCCCTCAGTGGAGGAGCAATGTTCTCCATGACAGTGTTCAAGGCAGCCAGCACTACATTGACAGTGCCTGCTAGCTGATCCACCTTGCCTTCAATACCTGCAAGCCTCTCTTCACTCATTGGGTTATTTTTTGTGTTTTTGTTGTAGTTAGGATAACAATGGCCTCACAACCAAAGCTCTGATGCCAGAATTGCAGTGATATTATAGGGGTGTGTTAGGAATTGGACCCTAGACTCCTATCTAGCACTGGATATGGATGTTACTCAACTCCCACAGCTCAACACAGGGAATCAAACAACAAACTAGACTAGCTAAGACTCCTTACCACAGCCAAGCACAGGTAAGCAGGCTTGAACTAAACAACAAGCAAACACCCCACAGTCTATGCACAGGGATATCTAACTTGCCACAGACTTAGATCAACAACCACAGCCTAGCACAGGATGTTATCAGGCCTGACTTTCAACTAAGACAAAGCACAAGTTGGAAAGATTTTGGAAATGAGAACAATGCTCAGTTTTTTCATTCAATAATCAACTGCCTTATACAAAAGAGCATGGGTCCTTATATAGGCCTCAATGCTTGATCTAATACAACCCTAGAATAACATCTAAGGGCCAGGATTAATCTACATAAACGTGACAAGTTACTGGCTACAATTTCAGATTGAAAATACAAAAGAAAACTGAAAACAGACAATTGCAGACATATGACAGTGACATGCTCCAGGTTGTGCTTTGTTGCTTGGTGTTGGCTTGAAGCTTGTGGACGAAGCTCATTAATACTCATTGACCTTCTTCTGCAGTAGTTCTAATAGTAGGGAAGACAAGGAAAGACTTTTGGAGATAGTCTTTCAGTTTTTAGCTAGAAATGGAAAGACTGCTTTATGCTTTATGCTTTAGGTAGGCTGTTTTGATTTGGATTTTTAGGGTAGTTGTGTTGTGTTTTGGAACTGGTTCCCTAGGACTTTTTTGGACCTAGGTGGGTAAGGTTTTAGCTGGGCTTGGTGGTAGCTGGTGGTTTGAAGTGTGGTGGTAGTTATGGCTTCCCCAAGTGGCTGTTGTAGGCTGTTTTTGTGATTTTGTGGTTGGGTGTTGGTGGGTTTGTCTTTGGCTTGTTTGGCTCGTGTCCTGGCTCGTGTCCTGGCTCGTGTCCTAACTCGTGTCCTGGCCAACATGGCTCAGCTTGCAGCTCCCCCTTTTGTTACCCATCCCTTGCCCCCAGATTGACCCTTGGACACCCATGTAGACCTCCCCTTGGTTACCAATGCTTACCCCTTGATCCCCCTTGGCCTGCCCCTTGTCCCTAGTGTAGAATACTGCCCTGCCCTGTGCCCCAGCTCCTGCTGCAGATGCGCCTCTTCCAGAGGACGCATCACACATTGCGCCTGTTCTGGGTTTGATTCTATCTCTGAACTTCCTGATTCGCTCTGACGTAGCCTTAATTGTATAATTTATCGACTACTAACTCTAATATCGCAGTTTATCCATTTAGTCTTTTTTTTGTTCAAATCTTTCCTTTTGGGCATATTTCCGACATAGATCCCGTATCTGTTGTAATCTTTGTAATAATTCTTTTATAGCTTTATTTAATCATTGTATTGTATGATTTATTTGCCTTTCACATGTAATCAACCTTAAATCCAATTTCGATTCAATTGAATGCTAAACTACATGTTCAACCAACATAGCCTAAGCTCACATGCTAGGGTTAAAACGTGGATGTTGCATAGCATGCATTTAATCGACTACATATCGAGTACAGAAGAGTTTCCCTAATCATTAGTAGAGGCCGCTATCGAGGCAGGCGGGACTAGGTGTTCGATTAAAGAACTTTCTAATACGTACCCTCACCCCTTACTCCAGATCTCTGTTAACATCCATGTTCATTGGCATCCACGAGAGTCATTCTAGACATAGAATGCTAAGGGTAACGAGTTCTTAGTGTTCATGTCATCATTTTGTGTCTTGACATGACATGAAGTATTCGAACGGTTCCAACTTCCCACAAAAGTTGGTGGAGACTCGACAAATGCGTATTTCTACGCTTGTCCCTCGTTTCTCCACAAAAGTTAGTGGCGACTTCACAAATGCGTATTTCTACGCGTGTCCCTCGTTTCTCCGTCCATGGCTCCACGCGCGCCACGGCCTCGGAAAGGACCACAAACCCGTGTATCACAACATGTCAAATTTAGTGGTAATAAAGCGATTGAAAGACCTGGGAATGATGTTAAATCTATGATAATAGCAGTACCAATTAAATGGGAAGAAAATTAGGATTTCAAGCTTAATCGATTATAAGGAAATTAGAGAGATGTGATAAAAGAGACTCAGAGTGAAAACTGTGTTTGACATATTACAAGTATGAAAGGACCTGAAATTAAGGGCATAGTAGTCATAAAATGCAGTAGTTGGAGGTTTATGTGTGATTGATGCTAAACTGTTCCAAACCGAAGCAATCAAATAGTTATTTTTTATTAAAAAAGAAATTACTCCGGTAACAATTGGGAAAATATGGGTTATAGTAGGTAGCATTTGTAAAAATAATCCCTTATTTATATGAAGTAGGAACGGTCTTCCATCAATTTAATGAGAGCGGTTTGTTATCCAATTAATCGGTCTCCCATCAATTTAATACGAGACGGTCTCCTACAAATTCAATGTAAGATGGTATCCTATCACTATAATGTGAGATGGTCTCCTATACATTTAATGTGGGGGGTCTTCTAACTTCTTAATGTGAGACAGTCTTCTTGAATCAATTCCTTCTGTTTTTATATTTGCTATTTGATGTACATATTTTAAACAATCATGCACATATGACATTTTTACCCCTTTTATTTCTTCAATTATATATTCAATACATGTTTTTCACCACCCTCCCCTTCCCCTTACCTTTCAATCTCCCCCTCCCCCCACCGGACCCCAAACCAAACCCCCACTCATGTTGCCTCTCCCTCCCACACTAGCAATCCCACCCCAACCAAACCCCCACTCCTGTCACCCATCGATGCCCCCAACCCCACCGCAACCCCACCCTTGATGGCCACACTCCCACACCTCACCGGCTCACCACCCCCATTCCTCATCAGCAAACCTGTCCCCCCAGTCTCCTTGAAGAGACCTTTAGTTTACCTTCAAACTTCATTTGGCCAACTTCCAGTTGCACTTGAGACCTGCCATTCCAAATTACAAAAAAAATAAAAAAAATAAAAAAAAAAAACATGCAGAGGAGCACACCATTTGTGGTACAGTATAATGGGTTAGATTGCAACTAGAAAATCTCGCTCATTTTACTATACACTCAATTATCTAAGAGATACAACATTCTGAGAAATATTTGAGTCAAAATTTTGATATGATACAATTAAGAGATTAAAAAGGGCCATTTATAGGACAAACACAAGCAGGAGAAATAGAGGACAAAATAACACATTTACAGCACACCTTAATGAATACATTCATGTACGGCAAACCATACAAGGTAACGCCATACCGGCGACCGTGCAGCAGCCCCTTAAAAGCGGAGTTGGCACCTTCACATACTTGGGGCTCTTTGACTGGCTAGCTTCAGGACTGAATAATTAGCTGCTATAAACGTTAATGTTACGACTATCACTGGTTTCCAGTGAGATCTAGCAATATCCTCAGTCAGGGAAGCCCCAGCAGGCATAAGAAACACCGAGAACAATATGCAAACAATGACGAACAAACACGGATCTATTTATCACCATCTACAATGAAATCTAATTAAATTCCGCAGCCACCGCTCCTTTATAGGGGTAAAACATAGATGTTTGAATCCAGATATGGGAAGCCTGAAGAATTAGACATCAGATATTGTTATTGGGTGAAAAAGTGAACAATAATGTATTGCAATATTGAAGGTTGAAATATACCCCCTCTATCCACCGGGCAATTGTTTACCTTTGCATTTGGCACAAAGACAAAGGAGAGAGGGGGGACCACATGTGGATATGGAAATCAAATTACCCATGAAAAGCATTTCTAATATAGGAAGGTAAACAAATGAATGCAACGCCCAAAAATTGAATAGGTAAACAAATGACTGGTACGGACGGAGTAGCAACTAGCATGACTGGTACCATCTTTTCGAGCAAGTTAATGGTATAATTCAAAAATTTATTCACATATTTTGGAAGATTTTTTTAAAGAAAACAGTTCTGAAGAGATCATGATATTGGACTTCGGAAGGTGAATTTCTATAAAAAATGTTAACCGAAAAACGAGACGTTTAGCCATCTTCAAAGTTTAAACCATGGCTCAAAATCTCGGCCGAGTTGTATCGGATTTTCACTCTACCGATACGAGATATCGTCGAGAAATCACCGAGATTCATTGTGATCCGTCTGTGACGGCTGATTAAGGACCGATTATACCGCTACCGCGACTACAATCGATAACGAGATTTTGAAACACGCCTTAAACCCACATGGGATTGAAAAACTTTAAGGTATCATGCATCTTCGTAGGATTCAAACAAAAAACCAAGTTCATTTACTAACTCTTATTCAATGGATAAAAAACTAGAGATGCCAAACAGCAGAAGTAACCCAGATGAAAAAAGATAAAGATCAAAAAGCGAAAAAAATCCAAGTCAGCAGTCGCATGACACTTAAGGCTATACTATAATGTCAGTGTGCACTATAACAGGCATGAGTATGGATTTTCCAGATGAAGCCAGAATTGATGATCCAACAGATCCCCATAGCACGTTCAACATGGACAGCAGGAGGGCAGAGGTAACTAGAAAAGGTTCCACATGTGATACTACAACTCTACAAACCATGGACACTGTAATTATTATTCAAAACTTTACCAAGTGGTATAAATATTTGACTCTCACGAATTGGTTATTTTGACCAGCAACTAAAATTCTGCATCTATTTGATGAAAGACCATTCGAGTACACTCAGAAAAAGTAATATTTTACCAAATGGGAATAAAATTAACCTCTGAGACAAAGAAGCAAGCAATATGTAACTAGCACAACTAAATGCATAAATAGCACATACCTGACCAGATGGTTTCCTTTGAGTAAGAAACCCATCGCAAATTTGAGAACATGGCTTATGCGACCAAAATACAAACTTAAGCATATTTTCACGAGCAACCAGGCCAAATCTGAGTCCACATCCTAAATGTTAATCTTAAGAACAACTTCACTCTAAAGTGTGCATATTGGCCTCGTAAGTCGTAATAATACCCTTTCAATAAGTGTCACTTGAGATGCAAAAGCCAAAGCATCTCAAAAAGCTACGGCTTCCCAAAAATATATTCAGAGATTCACAAGGAAATCAGCCAGAAGTTCCACAAATATCAGTCAAGAATGCACTTTGCTGAATGCAGATGGAATAACTGGATCAAGCACTGATCGATCAATACCTTATTGCAATTTTATAGCCAATATTGATTTGTGTATCCTTTATAACTTTCAGCTTCGCCCAGGAAACAAGGAAAAAGACCAGGGATACGGGAGGTAATAAAATCTCTAGATCACAGTTCTGAGATTATAGACCACTTCCAAGATCATTTAACAACTGAAGTATTCCGCGCATTTGGAGATAGGGATTCTCCAATAGTTTTTCATTATTGCTCTGCATTGTAGAGTTTGAGGAAGAGTTAACTATTTATTGCTGTAGCCATGAATTCTAACAGAGAGATTGGTTCCCAATTACTCATATAACCATATAAAAAAAATGCATCGGGATTGACATCAGGCAACTAATACTTCACATCACAATCTTCACATCACAATATATAATATGCAAACAATTCCATTGCCATCTAAAAAGTACAGTCACATACTACAAGATTACGTTGGTGCCTGAAAGGGTCCCATGTGTTTAACACAGAGAGATTGGTCCCAATGACTCAAATAGCCATATAAAAAAAATGCATTGGGATTGACATCAAGTAACTAATACGTCACAATATAAAAAGTGCGAACAATATTATTGCCATTTTGCTTTAGTACATCATATACCGGAAGGGACTGAGTAACCAAGGCTTGTTGCTCATATTATGTATCTTCCATATGGAAAGTAAGGACTTATTGTTCAATTGCCCCGCGAGTAGAAAATCATACATTAAAGCAGTGACGATAGTATTCTAAAGCAGACATCAGAGGAACACCTATTGGTAATCATACTCCAAAATACTTTACTATGAAAGGATACCTGCTGCGCTCTAAAAACAAGTTTTTGAAGTCTGCGCTGGTAATTATCAAAATCTGCCGTCATCATTCTCTGTGTTTTACATAGATAGATTTCTTTGTCAACATATATGATACCAATTAGAGGGTGAGTCATACCACTAAATGAAGCAAACATGCACAAAAAAATTGATAAAAATACATGCCTTCAAGAGGAAAGCCGACGAGTAATAAGCCACCCTTGAGTCTGTATCATCCAGGAGTTGTCTACAGAAATAAAAGGCACCCATTTTACACCTTTACCATAACGAAAGTGAGAAAAAAACTAATCAGACAGAGAGAAAGACAGGTTAGTGAGAGAGGGCACCTAAAAAAATCTTCTCCATCGACTTCTTCAAAAGCAGTAGGATCGGCCGTGCATTTTGCAATTAGAAGTAAAAGAAGAGCGGCACGAATGTCTGATGTGGCACCTGGTAGGTTTCCTCTACCTTTGCTGCCAACAGAGACTCCCAAAGCAATGTTATCAGTCGCAGCGCCAGCAAGTTGAATCAAAGGCCAATAAAACAAAACAGCGGGAACTCGTGATACCAACTGCAAAGGAACAATTACTCTTCCTTGAAGAAGCAAGGCAGCCATTGATGATGTCTCGCAAACCAATGTAGTATAAAAATTATCAGTATCCTCTGGTCCTCTACGCTGAATATTCTCTTGCAGGGGGACACATTCACCAATCTCAATATTGCTATTTACATCCGACCCACTTGAACCCCTTTTCAGCTGGCTTGCATCTGTGGATGCAGGAGGAACTTTAAGACACAACTGGGAGAACAAAATGTCACACATCTGCAAAAAAAAAAATTAAGTAACTTTTAGACCTAAATTAATTTTATTTTGTAACCAACAACAAGTCCTACACCCAAATACCTTCAAAATATTGAAGTGATCTGTCTCATTTAGTTGGGTTACCAGTGACAAGCAACAGCTCATGATGTCTATCACTGAGTTTGCTTTTTCAAGACAATTATCCCCCTGAGGATCCTCATCTCTATAGACTGAATGGTCCAGCTCATTCTCATCCAACAAAAATTTGCATCGCATAAGAAGAACTTCCAGAACAAATAGAAAGCCTGCTCTAATGGTGTTTTTCTTTGACTTCAACAAGCCACACATTAGCCAGACGGACAGAGGCCTCTCAGGGAGAACAGAAGGATCTTTTAGGTCAACTAAGTTGATCTGCTGCTGCAAGCTACATATATTTGATAATAAATTGTCACCACCCTCCTTGCTTACTTCCAAAACAAGCAGATCACCCAACCATATATACCCATTCTGACGACAAGGAATTCGATCAGAATGAAGAAGAGAATGCAGAGTTGCCCATGACAACTTAGCTTTCTTAGCAATACTCCTCCCTAAATCTCCATCATCAATACTTTTCAGAAGTCTGCATGTTTTTGTGAGCTGTCTTGAATCAGAGAACTCTTTTTGAAGATGAGTAAATGAGCTTATTATAGAATCAAACTTGGTCGTGATCTTCTCAAGGATCTGGACAAGAAAACACACCACAGACAGACATAAGCATGAGAAAGTAATAACAAAATGTCCATGGGTAGGTAACTAAAAGTGGCACAGAAAGCAACAATGGCTGGATGAGGGCACTCCAGGCGCCCAAACGGAGGATAAACAGGTTTTGAATGGAGGAGAGCAAGTACAACTGTACAAGACGCATTAAATTAATCCCATAAATGAATCATAGTCACTAGAATACACGCTACTTGCCGGATGAGATTTTAATTTCTACTTGGTGACAATCCCAAATTCAAAGTTACAATGGAATTACATGGTTATAATCGCCGATAGGTATGTTGTGTGACTTATTTGTGAGCTAAGCCCGTGTCAGTTAAAAAGAGCGCCAGTGACATCAGTAAAACGTAATTGGGTACTTTCGGAATCATTTTGCAACGTGTCTATATTTTTCTTAAATGTAGATTACCTCTAAGTACCTGTACTCCCAAGATATGATAAGATTCACATTGCCGACATAATTTGACATATGACGAGATATTGTAAAATGACTCAGGAAAGCATTTTTAGTTCTGTGAACTGATCGTCAGCCAATTCCTAACGACAATTTCATTATGGATCATAACAAAACGGTCTACTTATATTTTCATATGGGCACTATAGTAATTTTGTTGTCTAATAGCAACCATTTTCACAAATGCACCTAATGAAGAAAGGAAAGGGAGAAAAAACAAGAGACTCACATTGTTCAATCGTTCACTATCTGAATATCTGGACAATGTGGCAGACACTGATCTTCTCAGAAGTTCACCGATACCTTGCACCCCTAGCTTAACTGAAATATGAAAGGCTTCGGGAGCATTTGCAAGATAAAGCAATGTTGCAAGTGGTTGAATTTCCCCAATGCCATGTTCAAGTACTCCAGAAACAATATTTGCTACATTTAGTTGATGCAGAACATGGTCAAAGAGCAGTGAGTACAGATTTCTCCTTTCGTCAGTTGTTCTTGCCAGTGAATACTACATTATATAATAATGAAAAAAATCAAAAGAACAAACTTCCATATACATTAAATAAAATAGAAAAGCATACTACATCGACATTTAGGATTTCCATGCACATTAACTAGATTTGTTGCCAGGCTCATTTTCTTAGTTGAGTAGCAAACCTTCCCTTTGATTTCTTCCACTTTACCTCTATGATGCTTGGACTCAGGTATGAGGATCCGAGAAATGTCAAGGAAATAAGAACTTGTTTTAAAAGGATCCAAAATTTGAAGTCCTTTGTCCTCTGCTAATTTGTTTCCCCCAAATGGCCAAATAATAACGTTACCAGTTGAAATTCTACAGGAAAGGAAGCTATACATGAAAAGGTACCAATAAAAAAATGCCCTATAGGTATTTACCCCTTGGCCCCACTTCTGCCTAAAAAAAACGACGACAACAACGCCCTAGTGCCTATATAGGTTGGGGTAAGCTAACATTATTCATCATCCGAATCCGTCTAGGTTTGTAAAAACTAAAATAAAGGTAAGAAAAGTGTGAAAACAAGGATTTAGGTGACAAAATGGGTTTGTAAAACAAAAAATAGTTTTTGAAAGAAAAATAAATGAGAAAGGACATCTTATTACTTCTCCAAATCGTGTCAAAAAACATTATCAACTATTCTAGTCCTTTCTCCCCTAAACATATCCACACTGTAAAGGGTATGCTGTGAGGTCTTTCCGCGACTTCACTTTTTCTAATTCTCCGCATATTTCCCTATTAACCATGTTCTATGATGCTCAAACTTGGATACGAGGATCCGACACGAGGACGGATCGGATACTTGAACTCTCAAAATCAAGGACTCTGGTACGAGGATCCGAAAAGATTAATTTGAACTCGTCAATTTTTTGAAAGAAAAATAAATTTAAAGGGTACATGAAGAATTTTTTTTTTTAGATGTGTAGTAGGAGTAAACAGTCTTAAAAGACTGTAAAGTCCCCACCTAGTTTCAATGTATATGAATATTTAATAGAAAGCATGCTTTGAAACGTCAAAGATACAGTAAAAGCAACGACGGGTGTAAGTTTTAGAAGAAAAATAGAGTTTAAGTTTCCAATGCATTGAATAGCTAAAGTATTAAACAATTTAATACACATCGTTGAAGATTGAATTTACAAAAGGTCATTAAGAGGCACGACAAATAACACCATCATCGTGCTCTACCACGAAAACCGAACTATGCCGCTCAACTGCATCTCTCATGCAACGAGTCCCTTTGCACCCGGCACGATCCGGCACGAGTCCCGCGCCCGCACCCATGTCGGGTTACGTCCATACCATGTTTGGGTGAATACCTAGATCCCCAATATCCTGTCCATGTTGCCCAATAAATAGATATCATATTATTCCCTCCATCTATTCTTTATCTTCTTATCTCCAAGTCTCCAACCAATACTTTGTGATCACTATCCTTCACACATTTGACTCTTCCTAACTCACGCGTCTTCTTGTCCCTTATCCGAGCAAGTTTATAGATCTCCTTTTCTCCCTCTTTCAAATCTAATCTTGCATACAATTTCTCATTGACCTATCCCTTAGCGTCCCGTAATGCTTTTTTTTTTGCTTCCCTCCAAGCTTCCCTAATAGCTTATTCATCTCTCTTTTCTTCTTTATCTCTTTATCTACTTCGTCGCTCCACTGAGATGTGTTATGTGTCCTTATGGGTGGTGTGCCCCCTCTCTCCTAACACTTCTCTCGCTACTTCTTTAATCTTATGCTACATCATAATCAAGTTTGAATGATTGAATCTATATCCGTATCCAAATCATCACACTAAACTTCACTATCAACCATTTTAGGATTTTTAGCCATAAATTTCACTTGGTTCTCTCCTTGGACCTTCCACCACTTGATCAGGGGATCCCCTAAAAGTCTCCTCTTACGTAAGTTCCACTTCCCTCAAAAATCAAGCACCACAAGTCTATGGTGAGTGGCAGTAATCTCACCCAAAAAAAAAACAAAGTAAATCCTTTGTATTCCTTTCCTTGAAACAAAATACTCTTATATGTTAGTAAGCATAGTAAAAGAAAGAAACGGAAAAAAAAAATTACAGTTTCATAAAAACCTACCCACTCCTCTTCTTCCTCGTGAATTCGTATCCTATGAAAAAACAAAAACGTGTTGTCTTGGCTCCCCTGCACTAGCCTATCCATGGTTTCATCGCATTTTCCATCTTTGATTTCGCTAAAGAGTCCGTTTTGTAGCTGCTGAGTCTGACCCATATTCTGTGGCCAAAGACGGGTCGGTCGGGTCGACACGTGAACAGCAAGGTGAAGTGAAGAGTCTGAGCATCACAGCTTACCTTTTTCGTCAATTTTATTATTTCTTCCACTTCTATTTTTGATCTTTTACTTCTCTCTGATGTGTATGACCAACCTACTTTTTTCCCTCGATTTTTGAATTGTTTATTATATTTCTTAAATATTTTGCCATTTTGGAGGTGGAAGGAATCAAAGAAAAAGAAATCGTAAAAGACTCAGAGCCTGAGATGGAGAGCACATGGAAACGTGGCAGGATATATAGCGGATTCTCAAGGGAAATTTTCAACAGAGATAAACCAACACCACTACAGTAAATCTGCTTATTAGATAGATCCTTTTTGCAATTTTAGAGGAATTTACATGTACTAGTAGAAGGCCATATAGAAATCTTACCTCCAAGAAGATGAAATCAATTCCTCCAATCATATCAACTTGATCAGCGAGAAATTTAGGGGTAACAGGAGAGGTTGAGCTATCTTCATCAGAAAAATCATAGAACATCCTCGCTAATATTAGAACGAGCTTGGAGTGAACAATCTCAGCCCATGAACTACTCCGACTGATTTCTATCAATGCCTTAACCACCTGAATTAAGAATTTACAATATAACAAAAAGTTCATCAGTAGGAAGTAGGGAGTATGACAAGGTTAATGCTGCCCATGGGCTGCTTGAATATTTTACAGCAAGTGAAAATATGTGGCTGAAGAGAACTAAAACATTAAGACCTCTTAGTAGACAGGTCAATTTATTGAATTAATTTATTTGTGTTCAGCGATAAGTCCAGAAATAACAAAAAAAAATTAAACATAATCCATAGTCCATACAACAGGTTAGACAGTAAAAGTAACATATAAGCAAAATTAAAAATTAAAGAGATTTTCTCACTTGTACCGTCTTCTGAAATCGTAGCCAAGAGTTATTGTGGGTCAAAGTTTTTTTCCGAAAAAAGGGGGGTACACGTGAGAAAATGAAAAAGAGATATTGTGGGTCAAGGTATATTTTCCCAAAAGTAAAAAGAACGATAAAACATTATTCGGTTTCTCATAAGTGCTGGTTGGCGTTCAATTAATGAATTCTTCCTTTTCAAAAAATATACTGTCAAATATATTAGAATCTTAGAATTCTAGCATCCTAGCAGAAATCGCATGCCAAAAGAAAGATATCTGAGTATCTGACACAAGCAAGTTCTGCGGTAATAGGGGGAATGACTATTTTTATTAAGTAATAGGGGGAAGGGGGGCATCTTGGGTCATTCGGAAATAGCCTCTTTGTTGCTAACACAAGGGTAAGGTTGTGTACATTCGCCCCCCTCACGCCTGCAATTTGCGGGAGCCATTGAGGCACTGGGGTAATGACATTGTTGTTGTAATAGGGGCAGGGGGGTGTAATTGCTATCAGTCCAACAGTCACAGTGAATTGTAAAAGTATGCTATGCCGCCGAATAAAAAACGGAAGGAAAGTACCGACCCGAATGTCAAGGCCTTTTAATCGGCTCCTTCGTATTTTGCCTCCGTCGCAGACAAAGTAAAGCAAACAACTCAAAGCAGATGCCCAAACAGATTCTTCTTCCTCTTCTATCTGTGATTTATGCACCACAAAAGATTAGATTTAGTTTGTAGAAGAGAAAGTGTTCTTCCTTTCTTTTCTGGTCTATCAATTTTCTTTTTGTGTGTGGGGAGGGGGGACTTAAAGTACGGAGGAATGCACCATCAAAATAAGCAGGAAATATCTGAACTAACGATCTCATGCTACAAAAACTACTTAAATCACCAAAAAATGCACATATTATATAATCTTTAGTACAAGAAAGAAAGATCTCTCAACACAGGTATGCATCCAGGAAAGAATAAGGAAAAAAAACATTGGAAAAGGGATAACTATTTCTTCAATCGTAGAGTCCATAAAACTTGCGATATAAACCTGTGGTAATGGGTATAGTATAGTACTGACAGACAATAATAAAGGTCACATGATAAGTTGCTAGGGCACATTTTATGTAACGATATTCGTTTGCACGGGTATTCAATCATCCATCAAACAATACACAAGCAACAAAATCATCCAAACTACGAAAACACGGCTGCAATGAAGCGAATTTCCATGCTGCACTTATTTCACATTTTGTTATTCCCCAACCAATAAAAAATATCGCTTCTGACAGTCTAATTTTAAAACATATCATCAATATACTATGTTTCCGCAACTTAATCTATATACTTTAACCATTCTTGACACAGTTGCATGATATTCATGTATTTGTTACTGAGAAAAAAAGGGAAAAAAAGACTTCAAATAAGATAACCTAGTAAATTACACACTTGAAAAACTAGCTCAAATTTCGGATCTCATATAATTACAAACTAACGCATTTAGTAGACACGAGTTACGACCAGATTGCCGCAACATCCTGATAATGTGATTTCAAAACCATGAAAGCAACAGCGACCGCTGCCAAATTTTTGTACCAGAAATTAAATGCTTTCTCCTCTAAGAATACCCCTTTCCCGATCTCAAAAGTATTTCCAACATTAAATCCAAATCTACCTCTTTCAAAAGCTTTCTCCCAACCACTGCCCATTAACTGCATTTTCAGAAATGAGCTATAACACTTCTTATGATTCATGAATTCTTATGTACCTTGGAGAGGGCCACATGTTTGTCCTTAAAAATTCTGAACAACTATGTTACAAAATATACTCCCTCCATCCCCACTTATCCCGTCCCCTTTCGAGTCATTGTTGGATTTAAGCAAAAGTGATAAATCCTGAAATTACATGTTTGCCCTTTGACTTTCAGTAAATGTGGAAATGCAATTGGGATGCAACATAAATACACTTGGTTAACTAGGGGAAATATTGGATGTTCAGCATTTTAGCTTACTAAATTAGAAAAAGGAGACGATTAATTCGCAAAAATCAAAAGTGAATGAGACAATAGAAATGGGATGGAGGGAGTAGTATTTTACGAGGTCAGAAGACACATGGCATGTTAGACAGCTTCAAATTCCTCATAAACGAAAGGTTTTTGCTTCTCATCGCTCAGATTGCAGCATCTTCTGTAAACTGTGATAACTACTAACCGTGAGTAGGGTCTGGAATTGTGTGGTGAGATTATTATTTCAGAGGAGCAAGGTTTAAAACACATGTTGACAAACGAAACGGGAAAGAACGATAAAATTAATGTGAAAGCATAAGCTAACTTGTGTAAGTTGAGGATGTTAACCATATTGCCATTTATAAAGAAATACTTCAAGTCACTTCACTGGACAGAGCCTGCATTATCTGTTACCTTGACTAGAACTATTGCACATCATTAGTCTATTATCCAGAGAAGCGTTATAAAAACACTGTCAAAAATGCTCAGGTAAAGATGTTAAAAGTCAATAATTCATTTACCTGGACAAGAAGCATAAGAATCTCATACAGAATGTTTAGAATCCAGGACTCAAACTTGTCAATAGCCGAGGAGAGTCCTGCCTGCTTACACGTATCTGATTTATTCTTTTGTGTTTCATCACAGGTCTCATTGTCAAAGGTTAATTCTTGCGAATAGTCTTCTTTTATGGTTGAAACATCATCGCGCACAACCGGCTCCAATAGATGAGCATGAACAGCAAGATTCAGAATCAAGTCAAAGGCACGAGTTCTAGAAGATAATCTGGGAGAACAGACCATATCCTGCAAAATAGACCCTTGCCATTAAGATGCTATGTCAAATTTCTAACATAAGAGGAGAGTACGGATTCAAAATAGCACCTCCAACATAGAGAGAGTGAGAGGAGCAGCAGATTCAGAATCCAAAACGTACCTAGAGATAGAGAAGAGGAATATTTAGCAATGAGAGACATCCATTATGGTAACACAATATCATGTATCGTACCGAAAGAAAAATGCAGTTTGATTACAAGCATTTTTGAGAGGTCACGATAGTTATAGAATGAAGCAAGAAAAGTAACCTGATAGAAATAATCATTGACGATATTTCAATAGGAAGGCCATTTGACTAAGGTGGGTATAACTTTCATGTATTTAGGAACACAAAAGTTAAGTTTATCAACGAACACATTAAGATAGACTTCACAAGGTAGGAGTCACTAACATTACAGATGAAATCAAGGGAACTTACATGTCAATCACGAGTTTGATAAGAACGCTAACAGCAACATCAATTGATGGCTTCGAACGATGACTGCTTAACCCAGTTGAAATGGTCATAAGATTCAAATTTGGACTTAATGTCTCCGAGCACACAGCTGCAATCACCTCGCCCACCTCAGTAGGATTTAATTTCAGAGGCTGTTGTTCACTGGATCATACAAACAAGTATATGTGTCAGAACAGGACAGGAGTCACAAGAAGAGCAAGCAGCATGAAGATTATCTTTAACATCCAAACCCTTTGCAGCATTTTCATACGAGGGAGGGAGCCATGGTGTTTTCATTTTCAGTGTTACCTACAATTCAGTAGTCTTTGGTTTGGATAATGATGAATTATAGCATAATGTCTCACTAAAATGGTTGTACATCTTTTTAGAATTAAGTAGCAGTCATCAGATGCAATTATTGACGCAATTTTCATCTTGTTTCATTTAAAAATCGCCCCTCTTTGTTGAGTGTGTATTTAACCTCCCAGGCCCCTCTGGTTGCGGAGCCCTTAAGCAATTAGAGTAATGTAGTAATAGTTAGTAGTTGTTGGAAAGGGGCAAACAAATACAATATTGGTTTGGGATTTAAACATATGGGGTTGTTTGGTTCAATATGGAAAGATAAAATTACCATGAAATTATATTCATGTGAATTGTATAAAAGTTGTTTGGTTGACGTGAGGGAGATGAATTCATGTGGGAATTTGCACTGACCGACGAGGACTTGGTAAGTGACTTCTTACATTATGTAGGAATTAGAGTTCCTTGGGAAATTCTACTCCCATGAATTCGGCAACCAAACAACATCATATTTAACCAATTCATGGGAAATTCTACTTCCTGCGAATTAGAAGGGCAACCAAACAACCCCTTAGAATCGGTCATTGTCGCTTGATCTCGGTTAATTACAACACAAAGACAAGATCGCCTATATAAGTGGTAACCTTCAAGGCCTTTCTAACTCGGTAGCAATACACTATCAAAGGAACCCATAAGATATTTATCGTGAATACAAACTTTCATTAATTTCTTAATAAGTTAAATTCGTCTTAGCTACCATTTATTATACAAGGGATCATAGTTTCAACTTTTAATGTTTAAACTTTTTGGTAACAATACTCCCTCCATCTCATATATAATGTCAAACTTTAACTTTGGCTGTGAACTTCGACACTTCAGCCTCACAGTATACATATATAACTTTGTGATAAAGATAACATGAAAATAGTTGTTTTGATATAATCAAATGTGATAAATTTGACATTGTACCTTTACATACATCTAGATAAAGTTCAGCATTAAGGTCAAAAGGCACAATACAAAGGGGATATAGGTAGTATTATTAAAGCAATGAAGATGCAGTATTCCAACTAGGAAACAATTGCAAATAAGTTCAATTTTGCTGAATAAATGTTGTTGGAATACACACAAACAATTTCATGCAATCAAATATGGCATTGGTTGCGCATACAGATGGATCGAACAATGAGGATAATAACCAAGCATTAAGTAATTAATTTACAAAAAATAAAGTATCAGACATGTCCTACCTATAGTGGCGGTATTGAAACAACGGTCGAGCTCGTGGTCGAAATGTGCTAACTGAACAGTCCTCCCTGATTAAAAAGAATGAACAAGCAGTGGTAAGAAACCAGAATCCTAACGAACTTTATATAGAAAGTAAAAATAAAATAAACATATATTAGAATATAACCAGTTGACCTGATCATCTAACGACAGCAACTAGCTAAATATTTGAAAGGGGCTCATAAGAATTATGAAGAAAAGCAACTCAATTTCAGAACCTAAATTGAACCTAAAAGCCACCTATATATCTTACTTAGTCCATCTAGCAGCCAAGTAGATGTAAAGAGAATCCAGTCCTTCACACCAGAAACAATGGATCGGAGATAGAATTTGATATTAGGAATGTGGACCTAATTAGACCTAATAGTGTTTAAGGCAAGAATTGTCAATATTTAAGAACATTGAGTAATGCCTAACTGAGATCCTTTTACCCGAGGGGACATAAATACAGAGATGAGGAAAAACCAATCACGTTCATAGACGTACCATATCTGTTGAGACCCAGATTTAGTACGTTTAGATGCAGTTATAATTCTCAAGTGGTGGCGCGCTGACGAATTATTGTTCCCCGGTGTCATTGATGGCTGCAACAATTGATCAAGATAAGGCATATCAGCAGTACCAAAGTGTTTCCATGGCTGGCTCTTTTTAACATCTATGTCAGCAACAAGTAAGGCAGCTGCACCCACTTCAAGCAAATTAGATCTCATCAAATCTTGAGCATTCAAATTGTGGCCACTGCAGCATGAAACAATTTAGATCAAGTATTCAGTCAAGCAAAAAGCAGAAACACTTGATCAACTACCAACTGTGAAAACTTGCAGCAATTCCTGGAAAGGAATTGAGATTATAGCAAAGCAAAGACAAAGAGACATTACCCATCTGCTAAAGCAGCAGAAGAATGTTGATCCCCAGCCCAACGCCATTTCAGAACATCAGAGGTGATGTAATCTGTATCATCTATTCCCTCACAACTTTCAATCTTTCTTTGGCTTGGCACAGACAGAGTGGTATCTATCCTTCCCGGTGACTCCAAATTCTTAGCAGGACTTAACTGAGAATTAAAAGATCTACTTAATAAAGAAGACAAAGAAGGAAGGAACTGCTTTGATGCGGTAGGAGCTCCAGCAAAAGCGGCAGGCTGAAATGACCGCCTAGGAATATGTTGTGCGACCAGGGAACGGACATATTTCAGTGATTTGATGAGTGTAGGAGAAGCAAAGCTAGAAACAGGTAGAGGAGTAGCGCTATTTGATAATGTTGTTGTAGTACCAGATTGTTGATTCAAGGAGTGTGACCAAGGCAATAACTTACGGCTTAGACCAATATCGCATTCCGTAATAATATGCACGCAGAACTTATCAATCTGCAACAATATCTCTTCGCTAGGCTTGTATCTGTGCCCGCAAGAAACAAGCAAACCAAGTTAGAAAGGATATCAAATAGTTGCAATTGATTGTCATGAATAAACTGTCCAAAAAACAGAACAAGAAATAGGCATGGAAAGGTACCAATAACCAAGTAGGAAGCACATTCAAGATGCGTTTAATAATCTTAGGTTCACAATTACAGTAGTGATAGAGAGTTTATATGGCATTGCAAGAATACTAAATAAATATATACGGAAACACCTCAAACATTATTTTTCAGTTGTCAACACATTCATTATAATATCTATGTAGGATAGCAAAGGAGTTCAGACATTTCATTTGATCAAAAATCATGTTCCCTTTAGCAGAGCAAACTGACAATTAAAGGAAGGGAAAGACTACGTATAAAGAGACATCAAAAGCCTGAATACCATGATCATTTAAAGACAAGAAACGTTAAAGAGAGAAATAGAAACCGAGGACCCATCACCCACAAGCACAAGAACAAGCTTTCACAGTTATAAGGACTAGACAAAATTTATTTGTACCCTTCAATGTATGGATTGTATGCAGCATAATCCTGACTCCTGACTCTTGACTCCTATGTACCACATTGAAATAATACCACACATCAAAAAACAAAAGGCAAACATACCTTAACAAATAACGTTTTAGGAGTGCTATACACCTTTCCACAACTGCAGGACTGCACAACGTAAAAATATAGTCAGAGCAATGCCAGAAACTCATCAGCTCATAGATGCCTGTGTCAGTAAGGTTTTGATAACACCTGACCTAATAGTCTAATACCAGTGCCCTTGCAACAAATTTTAAAAGAAGATGAATACTCCATAGAGTAAATGCCAAAAATATCGCATTTTCAACAATGTTTACAGCTTATAATGGGGACTCAAGCAACTATTTTCAGAAGCCACGCATATGTACCCCTTCTGTAATATTTTCTTCTTCCCACTTTCCCAAAATGTATGTTCTGCTTTGTTCTTCCCATTTGTTTTCTTTCCATTATTAGCAAGTATTCTAACCAAATTGTCCTTATAACAATTAAGGAATTAAAAAGATTACCATTACTAAACTTAAGTGAAAATCTCTTAATATAGTTTATTAACTAATAAACATAATGAAGTTATTCATTAAACCAAATTAATCTCTTCACTCTCTCTCCATAACCACCAACCATATCTAGTCAGCCATTCAGCTCCTAATACCAACCACACCCTCAGCCACCAACACTCTCCTCCGTCGTCGCTACACGTCAACTTTGATCAATCAATACTCTCCTCCGTCATCCACTCTTGCACTGTATGTCCCAATCTCTCCTCCCCTACCTCCCACAACCACAATCTCCCCCTGAAATACCTGTCTGTCACAACCTCTAATATCCCTATGTCTGATTCACCACGACGAGGCAACGACCTCTCTCCCAATCGACGGTCATCAAAGACTCAACAACCTCTAAAGACTTGACAACATCCAAAACTTCAACAGCCTCCCCTAATCTGTTCACTGTACCCAACCTAACCAACTCTGCAGCCCAATCTCCTTCCAGTTGTTGTGGACAGTGAGTGAGGATAGGTGTGAATGAAGGATTGAGCGATGAGAGGAAGTCTGAGTGATGGGCCATTGGATAGAGTTTTGAGTGATGGGCCGTAGGGTGAGGGAAAGGCGTTAGGGTGGTTGATTCGGTGGAGCTGTTAGTGTGAGTGTGGGGTAGCTGTTTGGAATACAATTTTAGTGACATTAAATTTAGTTATAATTATCTCTCGACTTGCACATTTTAAAAGTATATTACTCCCCCTAAATAATATGCCCAGGTGGGAACTGGGAAGAACATTACATCAGAATAATAAATAGGGCCACGTCAACGTCCAAGAGAAATTGCTTGTACAAGTGTACAGCTGTAAGAGAAAACCTTGGCCATTCAAAACTTGCAAGAGAGGGAAATGGGGGAAGTATAGCATACATCTAAACTCCCAGACAGTAACCATTAATAAGGGATATTATGCATTTTGGTTGGTGCCTTAGTGACCCTTGCCCGCTTTTAAATTTACAGAAGAGCTAAGGTACCCCCATATGGAAGGCAGCTTAATCTACAAGCGTCCAGTAAGAGAAAGATCGACGAACTTGAAATTTGTAATTCAACTTTAATATTCGAAACCATTTGAAAAATGCTTCATTAGTGTTTGGAGATAGCTAACCATTTCAGCTTACTTCTGTGTGTGCAGAGCTATATAGACTAGTTACATCCATTATTAACTACTTCGCAACAATCATGAACACATAATCAACAAAAAGATCAATGAGTATGAACCACTAAACATCATAACCCACGATGAATTTATTGAATATACACATGTGCGATGCAACAAGTTCACTACGCCTGCAATATGCCCATCAGCATTATTAAGAGGTTCTGTGGAAAAAAAAAGGAAAAAAACACATACCTACGGTCCCTCTCGGCAAGGGTATGTTCTAAAATTACACAATATGCAAGGTCAGTTGTTGAAGGGGCTGCCAAGTAATCCTGTTCACGCATTAATATCAACTGTTTAGTCCAACAAGTGTAAAAATATTACATAGTATATGCTAAGCAACAAAGTGGTAACAACATCAAAATAAGACAAACTTTCAGTTTGAAGATAGCTCTTAGGAAAGCTAAATCAAGAATGTGCCATTATGCTTCGAAATGACATACACGTAAAAAGTACATCCCTCAAAGAACTATAATGTTGAAAATATTGAGCAAAGTGTAGAAGTCTGCACTAACACCAACTGGAACACATTAACCCAGAAAAAGCTTCCTCATTACTGACTCCTGAAAACATAAAGAGTTACTCCACAGGAATTCCAATTCATGTTAGATCGACAATAGCTGAGTTGCGCTGCCTAATTACTAGTTTTAATATACTGATGTAGTCTAGTGAAGATAACCCATTTTTTCTGTTCTTGACAAAATAAAATTACTGAAGAACTTTTCTCACTCATGACTAAGAGGTCACTTAGGTGGTAATGAAGCACACAGCTATTCCAGATCCCTGATGTATATAGATTGATGTTCCAGCTATCAACTCTTTCAGCCTTCGGTCACTTAAATGAGACTTTTGGTGAGAGACATTGATCGTTTTTTCTACAAAGTTCCTTTTTTTCTTTGGAGACACAGATATATATGTTGATGTTACTGCTATCAACTATTTTCTAAAGCTTACTTCAAAAAACAAAAACAAAAAAAACTATTTTCTACTGCTACAACACATTTTCATACTATAGTTGTTGTTAACCCATGTAAAGATCTCTGTGTAGCAAGGCTACGGGAAAAATTGCTTGACCCGAGTTCTTCGTGAACCACTTTAAAGCAACAGTTCAATCTCTAAGTTCCAATGGGCAGCAGTAAGTGATATGAAAGTTCCTAGATATAAGATTCCTCTAATAGAAGATATGAACTACTCGCTCCATATTTTCTATCAAGCCTGGTTAGGGTTCGGCACAACTTTCTATAGAAGGGAAAAAGTAGATATTGGTGGTATAAAAGAGGATGGTTCATTTAATTGCACATGGAAGGGATGAGAGAAGATACAATGGTCATATTGTGAACAAAAATTTGCAATAATTGGAAATGGGCATAAACGAAAAATCGGCACAAAAGAAAAATGGGACTTTTTGGAAATATATAGGGAGTAGTTGTGCAGTGTACAAAATAAGGAAAGGATTCAACGGTGTGCAATATACCAAAGGCCTACTATAATCTTTTGCATCAACCATGAATAAACCACTTAACTCGTTCATTCATTAACCTTTAACAGAAAGTATTCTAAATGAGCCAATTTCACACCCTTCACGAGATAGTTCTAAAATAAAGTCATCTCCAATCTAAATTTAAGCTCCTGGAATACGACATATTTCCTTATACTCAGAATCAAAGACTTTGCAGCAGATTTTCTCTCCAACGAAACACCCATAGTTTTCAGTTCAACTTAATTGAAACAACAAGATGAAGTTCAATTGCACTCCAGAGCTTCACATGTAGATTATCGTAGAGGCAACAACTGTTCATGTACTCTTCAACCAGGACTGGATGTTTCCATTTAAAATCTTACCTCTTTTATAAAGAAAAAAATTTATTAATCATGTTTGGACTATTTTCAAAGATGACAAAGTGTTGCCAAAATGTATACAATTAAAGATGTGCAATAGAGGCATTTATTTTCACTTGAAGATAATAAACACATGAACATAGTCTGTGGAACCTCCCCAATTAGTTGTCAATGCTTACTATGTAAATCGGCACCTTGTCTTCAAAAGATTGACGAATTAAATTACATCCTCCGTACCAATCATTTGTTTAACTTTTATCAAAATAGTCCTCATAGAAAATATAATAAGGTAAGCAAATGATTGGGACAAAGGGAGCACATATCTTTTGAATAGAGGTACCGGGAAATTTCTTATAAACCCCATTATATTCAACAAATTTCTCATCTACTTGACACGTTTTAGTTTGCTCCTCTAAATGAAGGTTACTATTCAGAATTCAACATTTGACAATCATTAAGGGGCACACAAAATCAAAAAAAAATGTCAAACTTCGTAAACGGAGGGAGATTAATTTATCAACATAAAACATCTGTTGTGCAACAGGAGTACATGACCAAGACAAGACACAAGCTCGAGACAAGACTCAACATCAACAACATCAAGGCAACAACAACCATGCAGACAACACCATGACTAGCTATGACAATATCCTATTCAGTCCAAGTAACCACCACTCCAGGCCAGCAAAAACAACACCACACCAACCAGAACAAAACCTAGCCATCCACTTCCCAAGACTAAGCCACAACAACACACAGCCAACAGCAAAACAAACCCAACACAACAATAGCAATCCTCAGCCACAGCCAGTCAGTCACAGTCTTTCCAAACAAGGTCCATGGGGCCTTAGACACTCAAACAAGACAAACCAGTGATCAATATTAGTCCTAAGGAAGGTCCTCTACAACTTTGTCCAGGATTTCTCCTCCAGGAAATGCACCCAACAAAAGTTAGCTTAGGGACAACTACAAACTTTCCAGGAATTCAGCCTTTTTGCAGTAGTTTAAATGTCACTATCAAACTTTCCTATTTTGAACAAACAAGCTCGAGGATCTTTTAGCAGACCCTTTGGCATTCATCCCACTTCAGAGCTCAAGAATCAAGCCTGGAAGACCACTCCTCCACCAGTTTCAACCTAAACAACCCCATTAAGGCAGATTGTCTCATTAGACTGCTTTTCTACTTTATTGCTTTAATTCTGAACAATGTAGCTGTTATTTCTGTTTCTTTTGCAAGTCAATTGTGGCCCTAGGATGTATTGAACGAGTAGGATGTAATCTCCTTGCCTATATAAGGCCATTTCCTAATGAATGAAAGACAGATTTGAAGTAAAACATAAAACTGAAACCTTGTTTCTGTTGACATCTCTTGGTTGTGTGCTTGAGACAACTTCCTTTGCTTTGTGCTTGGAAGTGAGCTTAGGTCCTTAGCTGTGTGATGGGATCAAAGTTCAACCCTCAATCATTGGCTTTGTGCTTTGGTTAAGGTTCTATCTTTGTTCTTTAACAACCACTTCAAACAGAAACAGAGTATTTGCAAAGTGTCTAAACCTTAGTTCAAATTATCATTGTTAGCTTGTCTTTCTGAATAGTTTCAGTGCATGTTGCCACTTAAATACATTCATACATGAATGTACATATGCAAATGATGACCATACAAATTCCAAGTTACTACATCCGAGGTGTAATCACTCCTTACTCGGATAATTCTCGCTTGAAAATGTTAGTTAGAATCGTAATTTTGTATTGTTGTCTTTCTTTTTTTTTAGGTGGAAAAATCTTCTTATTTCTCTAGTATGGTAAGAGGCACTTTTTCCTTCAGTCAGATTCACTACATTGTCCGTTAGGAATATTCAAACTTATTCAATACATTCCAACTATACTTTCAGGCGAATTTTGACTCTAAAGAGCCAAAGTTACTCACAAAAAAAAAATTCACGGTTTCCATCATCTATTCACTTGCTTAGTTGCTTAAGCCCTTTCTTGACGAATGTACCTTTGCATTTACCCTTTTCTTAAACAGGGGTCATTTGCATGTGTAGCTGATCCAAGCGAATGGAAGGACACGGGCGTAGAAAATCAAGGACCGGTAAAAGACTGTGTTTAGGATGTTACCCAGCCCAATGGAACGACATATTGGATACTCATAGGCTATCCTTCACTTTGTTTCACACAAATTCCTTTTTATTGCCACCTACAGAAGTAAAGTTAGAAACAAAGAGGAACTCTCCTAAAATCCTCCATTGCTATCGCCTTTCAAAAGAATTCAAACTCGATTAGATATTTCACCAGATTCAGTCAAAGAATACTGTGGTTATCGTTGCACATTGCCATCACTGAGAATATTCAATTTCGCATGTACCTATACTGCAATCACAATGCACGCGGCAGCACTCATTCAGTAACAGGTGAACTAGCCTCTCCAATAATTAGTCCCTATCTATGTTAGCAAAGGTGTAAGACAGTGTACATGTTCAAGAGGCCTTAAAAGGCAGTTGGGTAGTGTTGTTGGCTACATTGAATCATTAATCAGTGAGCTATTACTGTTGCATATAATCGTCGAAGAATACAACATTTTCCTCACAGTAGCATTCATCAAAACGCCTAATCACACCCGCACATCATAAAATGAACCAACTTTCAGCACACCCAATGTTATACATAAAACTGACAAGTAAAATAAAGAGTAAAAAAAGAGGAGATAAAAACCCGAAGAGTGCGGGACGCCTCAGATGCATGGACAGAAGGGCTGCTGGCAAGGTGATGAGACGAAAGCGCAGAAATCGAAGAGAATGTAGAAGAAGACGCAGAGGAGGAGAGGGAATCAGCCACAGCGCGGCGAAGCGGCTCCGGAGGCTTCTTTAAAGAAGAAGATCGCAGCCGCGACACTGCGCCCAGCTGTAACCTAGCCGCCGCCGTTGTAGAGCCCCTAGTTGGGCTCCTAGACGGGCTGTTATAACTGCTTGACATCAAATAATTTATTTATCTGTAACAGAATGAATAGCAAATAATTGGTACGACTGAAATCAATCAAATAATCAATTAATGGTGTGATAATAAGGATGTGAAGTTATGGAATTTGGGTAGTTTACATTTGATTCTGTTTGGGATTTGAGAACAAGGAGGAGAAGCATCTGAGGTTTGAATGTAAGAAAACAAATAGAGAGAGAGAGAGACTGGGGATGTAAAATTTCTTAAATTTCGGTGTGAGCACGTATTAGCTGGCAGGGGGCATTGGAAGATTTCTTGTCAGTTAAGTGGGATTTTTAAGTGCACAAATTCTCATTTGTGACGGGCACTTTTCATCACAAGCTTGTGACGGAGCAAATGTGACCATTTTTATGAAAAATATAACCATTATATGACTGGTAACATTTTATGGATGATTACTTTTTATCATAAAATGGTCACATTTAGTCCGTCACAAGCTTGTGACCGTCACAAGAGAGACCAACTGTTTTAACTGTGCTCGGCTCTGTAGAGCGCCGGTAAATGAGTACCCGATTTAAAAACACGACACGAAATTAACGGGTTTGTGTTGAGATTTGAAATAACCCTGTGTATCAATGAGTCGACACGAGATTTAACTGAGTTAGATTTGGTTGAAAGGTTCTGTAGAGTCTATTGATCGAATACGAAAGAGGGGGGTGAATTGAGTATTAAAAACTAGCCTCACTTTTTCGATTTATATAATATGTAATTAATTATTTGATCTTATGAATTAAAATCAACTAATTAATTAATCAAAGTAAGCGCGAGTAACGAAATAACGAAAAGTAAAGAGATAAGAGAGAGGCACACGATTTTTGAAGTGGTTCAGTTTCACACGTTGAAACCTACGTCCACTATTCTCGATTAATAATTTTTAGTACCTTTCTACGGATTACAAAAATTATCAACCCACTCGTATAATCAACACTATGATTATAACTCAAGGTGAGTATCGCTAAATACTCTATACTATCTTACGCTAATAAGAAAGTACAATATAACTCACACAGATTCCCGTTAAAGAATTGTAAGCTTATAATGATGTACTATTATCCAATAACGTATTTCACTCAAGCGATTGATAATAATTGATGCACGACTCTTTTGAAAACAAACTCTAAAAATAATAAATATTTGCTCAAAGGTTTGCTTTAAAACGATTTTGGAAAATCAACACTAGTAAATATGTGTGCCGTGTGATAGTGTGTATTTCGTGTATGTCGTGTATATCTCAATTGATATGTGAAGGAGTATTTATAGAAATAGAAGTATAGTAGATCTAAAACCCTAGCATAATATATAAGAAAGATATTTATCTTTAATACCATAAAATAATATTTGCTTATCTTTTAGAAATATCTTTATCTCGAAATATTATTTGGTTTATCTTATAGAAATATATTTATCTTAATATCTCAAAATATTGTTGTAAAGATATAGTAGAATCCTAGATTAGGTAAACAAGGGAAACAACCTATGGAGGCCGAATTACCCTAGCTCACGAAACCCTATGAGGCACGCATCCCTAGGAGGCACAAACTAGGTTTTCACGAAACCCTAGATGGCTCAAACACTAGGTGGGCTAATTAGGTTAACAACAAATTGAGATAGAATATATTAGAAACCCTAGGTAGCATGACAACCCATAAGTTGTATTACTAACCAATAGAATCTCATAAATATATTCTCTAATAAAACTTTTGATAAATATAAAAATACTCTTTCACTTTTGAAAACATTTCAAAACGTTTTATTTCCAAAATCATGCATCAATATTTTATCATCCAAAGTTATAGGCTAAAGCTATAACTTTGAACATAAAATCTCTCGAATGGAATAGTTACCGAATGACGACCTACACTATCTAATCTTCACAAAGATCTTCAGTATACGGATCATCTCTTCATCTTGATCACAAAGACTCTCCATCTCGAGTCTTGTGTTGTTTAAGGTAGATCTTGCTTGAAGCGATTTTCTTTAAAGTTATGCCTGGTTAGCTATAACTTCCATGTTCACTTCCAAAGTTATTCCTGAAATTGTTATAACTTTGTCTCACAGACTTTGTCAAAGTTATGCCTAACTTTGATCTTTCTTCTCATAATTGTTGCTAGCTAAAATAAGACTAAAGCACACAATTACACGCATATGATATATCGAGTAAAACATATAATCACGTAAACACATGTCATTATCAAAACTATGAAATTGGTCCAACAAATTCCCCCTTTTTGATGATGACAAGTCTCTTATGATTTCCTCCTAACATAGTGACTAAGTATGGTTCCCCCTCAACAAAGCACTCCAAAGTTATAGCAACTTTGATCGCAAGAACATAACAACTTAGCCAAAGTTATAACTCGAAAGACTTTAAGAGATAACGAGTCTTGACAAGGAGCAAGCTTAAGCAAAGACTCAAATCATATCATTTCTTCCCCCTCTTGGCATCATTGAAAAGACAAGAACAAGGATATAAAATGACTAGAATAACACACTCCAAGGCAAGAAATAGATATGCAAAATACGCAATATTAAACGATATATAACAAGCAAAATCAAGTGCAAATGTTAATTAAGAACTACAAACCACAAGAAATATTGTTAGTTGCCAAGTGGGCCGAATAGAACAAAGTTTAAACAAGCCAAAATGGGCCGAATTGGTAAAGTAGTTCAAGAAACAAATAAACAAGGATAAGAAGAGCAAGGCATTGTGGGTAGGCGGGTGATATTAGGGTGCAACATAACCGGGCCGTGTGCGGTACTCGAGAGTGGAAAGACGGTCAAGGCACGAGGACACATGGGTAGCTTGAGCGGTAAGGCAAACGTCAAAGTTCTGAACTTTCAAGGAAAGAGCCTCCGTCGCATCAAAGATAGTACGCATCCCCTCACGCATTTCCGTACCACTTTTAACCAACGAGCCTCCTTGGCTCACCAAGTATTGCATTCGGTCCCTTTGCCGATACATCTCTTGTCGACTATCGACAATGTTCCTCTCCAATTTTGCTAGGCAATCATCCACACCCGTCATCCAAGACCTCATCTCACTACTCACACCCGACCCACTAAGGTCACGGGTGGAGCTAGTAGACCCCAATGCCACGGTTTGAACAATCTTGTCCAACATCGCATCAATCTTCTTGTCCTGCGCATCAAGGCGCTCCATCACACTTCCCATAAACATATCCAACTTAGACTCGATTCCCGAAATATCAACCCCAACCGGCTGCAACCCGACCGAACCCCCTTTGGTCAAAAACATCAACTCCGATCCACAAGCATCCAACTTCATGAATTTCAAGAAAGTGTCACACATATCATCCTTGACGGTAACTCCATAATTGTTCACATCAACGACCCCTTTCGACTCAAGTAGCCGTGACACCCACATCCCGTAGGGTAAATCAAGGGTCGAATAAGTCTTATCCTCGGTCACCGAAAAGGCGGTTTGTGAAATACGAGAAAATACAAGAAAAGGTAGATTAACCCGGTTTCCGTCTAACCAATGCTTCACAACCAACATCTCATAACATGCAATCTTGCCCCGTCCTCCCCGACGCGAAATTACGGTGTTCCACAAAAAATTTAACAGAAATTTCAACTTTGGGGACACACTCCCCGCCAAAACACAACTTGATAAAGAAGCCCCAACATCAAAATATTTCTTAACCTCTAACTTGGCCGTGTCCGTCAGTTCATCCCATGACGTACTCGGATTGATTTTGATTCCATCATCAGGAACCGAAAACAGAGTACAAAAGTCCGTCACGGAGATCGAAACTGACCGACCATTAATAACGGCATTCAACACTCCATCGGTTAACGAAACAGAAGCGAAAAAGTGGATTACCTCAATCGGATAGACTGGACCCGAAAATCGTGCCACGGTTTCCCATTCTTGAAAATTTAGAAAGTCGTTAAAGAATCCTAAAGCCGCATATTTTTCACACCAAGCTTTCGGATAATGACGACCCCCATGTATTCCGTACTGAGCAACTCGGTTTACAAGCTTTCTTTCATCTTTCGTGAGACGGAGTTTATCAAGCCCGAAAGATGTTTTGTGAGGCGAAAAATCACGGAATGTGACCCGTGTAGTTACCTCGGGAACCGTGTCGACAGTTTCGGTTGTAGCTTAGACTAGGACCGTATTATGATCGTCGTCCTACCGGGAGGAATTGAGTCTACATATACGAAATGTTAATCGTGTATGAGTTCAGGGAAATGTTTATCTCGTGGATTCGTATTGATCATACTTGCTATGTACATGGTGTTAGTCCGTGTCATTAACCGTGAGAGATGTTGTCACCGTATTCGTACATTTGGGTGGATGGTTATATGTTGATTATTTGTGACCGTTGGATAATTTGGTGTGGTTTATATGTCGAGTCTCTATGTTATCAAGTATATGCCGCTAACGGTAAGATGCAAGCCCTAGTGAGTATACAGTTGCCTAAGGGTGTCTTCCCCGAGTATGTTTATAATCTGATGCTTACAATTTTGTACCTCATGCGCCTATATTTTAATATATTGAAATGCCTATTTATCCTTCTCGTAATTCACATGTATTTATATATATAATATATAGATATTATATATATATATATATATATATATATATATATATATATATATATATATATCTCTCTCCTATATATACTCTATCTCTCTTCTCTGTCTCCTTATACTTGTTTATTACCGTTTAAGTATGTTATTTGTGATATGGTTGGGAGAACCCGGAGTTACTCCCCAATGACTGTGGCGTTCATGTTTTCATGATGCGGCCAATGCTCAAGGAAACCAAGTCCCTCCTTATAGAGAAGACTATCACCAAGAAGGCTATGTTTGGGTGGCTAGCCAAATTGCTAGGAGCAAGATCACGCCGTATGGTGGAGAACCGGGCCCTACCGAGCTTTCGGAGTGGTTTCGGGAGATGGAAAAGCAATTCGACTTGTACCAAGTCCGTGAAGAGGACAAAGTGAGGATTTCTAAGCACTTTCTTATGAGGGAAGCCGGCAATTGGTGGGCGATTACTAATCCCACCGCTACTCTTGAAGTCGATTTCAATTGAGAATGTTTCAAGGCTCTTGTTGAAGGCCGATTTTATCCCAAGGAACTCAAGCAACAAAGGCTCTAGACTTCACGAGTTAATTCATCAAGCTTGCTCACTTTGCACCAAGGCTCATCAAGGATGACAAAGACCGAGCTTTTTACTACCGTAATAAGCTTAGTGGTTTGCTCCAAAGCAAAGTAAGGAGAAATTCTACCTCTTTTGGAGAATTGTATGATGATGCCCTTTGGGCCGAGAACTCCATGAAGGCCATCAAGGATGAAGCAATGATGAAGAGTCCCCCTCCTTCCTTCGCACCTAGGCAAACTTCTATGGGAAAAGGTCGTTTACTCCCTCGTCTTCCAATGCCTATGCCAACAAGCGGAGATTTAAACCTCCCCCAAATGCAAATGCAAGGACTCCTTTCTCGCCCAGAGCTACTTCTAATGTAGTTCATAGGCCTTATGCTCCCTCTCAAGCTCAAGCTTAAGGTTGCTTACGTAACCGTTGTAGACAACCACACCACCCCGGTGTAGGATGCTTCAACCGACCTTATGTTTGCTTCTTTTGCAAAAATACAGGTCACCGTTATGATGATTGCCTCGATCGGATGTTGTCCCCTCCAATTGCCAAACCCAAGGGATCTATCTATGTTCTAAGCTGAGCCACAGCTGATGCTCATCCGGAGATAATTACGGGTATGTTCTCAATCTTAGAGCAACCGTGTCTTATTCTATTTGATTCCGGTGCATCTATGTCCTTTGTGTCTTCAACTTATGTTGATAAGTTATCTATCGTCTAGTGAGGATACTCCCATATCCTTACCATCCGGAGAAATTATCTCATGTTCTACTCTTTACCCTAATGTTCCTATTTCTAATGCGGGTACTATCTTTCCCGCTAATCTCCTTAAGTTTCTTTGATGTAATCCTAGGTATAGATTGGCTAGTGTTGTACCATGCTAGATTCGAGTGTAGAGATAAAAAGTTTTATTTAAAGAGTCCTTTAGGAGTTAGAATAACCTATAAGGGATCTCATTCCCGAATGAGTGTGCAATTGATTTCCGCAATGAAGTTGGTGCGTATGGTAAGAAAGGGTCACCAAGCGTTCTTGTGTATTGTGACTTCTACAACTACCTCCTTACCCAAGATTGAAGACGTACCTATAGTACGTGACTTTGTTGATGTATTCCCCGAAGACTTGCCCAGGATCCCTCCCGAGCGTGATGTTGAGTTTTCCATTGATCTTGTGCCCGGATCAGGACCCATAGCTAAAGCTCCATACCGTATGGCTCCGACCGAATTGAAGGAGTTAAGGAAGCAACTTGATGATATGATCAAAAACGTTTTCATTCGACCGATTGCCTCGCCTTAGGGTGCTCCCGTTCTCTTTGTGAAGAAGAAAGATGGTGCCATGAGACTTTGTATTGACTACCGTTAGTTGAACCGAATTACAATCAAGAACAAGTATCCTTTGCCAAGAATTGGAGATTTGTTCGATCAACTAAAGGGTGCTTCTACTTTTTCCAAGATTGATTTGAGATTCGGATATCACCAAATTCCCGTTCGTGATGCCGATATACCAAAGACCGCTTTTAGTACAAGATATGGTCACTTTGAGTTCAAGGTGATGCCATTTGGTTTGACAAATGCTCCCGCTATTTTCATGAATCAAATGAACCGCACATTTAGTGAGTATCTTGACAAGTGTGTAGTGGTGTTCATCGACGACATCCTTATTTTCTCCAAGACCGAAGAAGAGCATGCTATTCATATTAAGACAATTTTGGGTGTTCTTCGTCGTCAAAAGTGGTTTGCCAAATTCTCCAAGGGTGAATTTTGGTTACCTAGGGTGTCCTTTCTTGGACACGTAATTTCTAAAGAAGGTGTGATGGTAGACCCTTCTAAGATTGAAGCCGTGGTTGATTGGAAGAGTCCAACCAATGTTAGAGAAGTCCAAAGTTTTCTTGGTTTAGCTGGTTACTACCTTAGATTTGTCAAAGATTTCTGAAAGCTTGCTAGACCGATGACTCAATTGTTGAAGAAGGAAACCAAGTTCGTATGGAATGAAGCTTGTGAAGCCGCTTTTTAAGAGTTAACGAAAAGGTTGACTACCGCCCCGGTGTTGACTTTACCTGAAGATGGTGTAGACTTTGATGTCTATTGTGATGCTTCAAAGATGGGATTGGGTTGTGTACTTATGCAAAATAGGAAAGTGGTTGCTTATGCCTCGAGAAAGTTGAGAGTTCATGAAGTGAATTACCCTACTCATGATTTAGAATTAGCCGACGTGGTTCATGCCTTGAAAGTGTGGAGACACTATCTTATTGGTGTTCATTGTCTCATATTCACCGATCACAAGAGTTTGAAGTACATATTTACTCAAAAAGAGTTGAATATGAGACAAAGAAGATGGTTGGATTTGGTGAATGACTATGATTTTGAGTTGTTATTAAATGAAGGGAAGGCTAATGTTGTTGCCGATGCTCTTAGTAGGAAATCTTCTCATGCCTTGAATGCTATTTTGGGTACTACCCGATGATCTTTATGCCGAGTTTTGAAAGTTGAAGTTGGAGTTCGAGGAACGTGGATTTGATTATGTTGGTGCCATGGTTGCCGAACCCGTTCTTCTCCGCGAGATTCGCAAAGGCCAAGTTGATGATCATACCTACATGTCTATTCAAGCCAAGCTTCTAGAAGGAAAAGCTAAAGACTTCAAGATCGATGAAAAAGGTGTCCTTCGACTCCATGACCGAGTGTTCGTGCCTAATGCTCTTGACTTAAGGAAGCAAATTCTTGATGAAGCTCACCTTTCTCCTTATTCTATCCACCCCGGAGGTGATAAAATGTATAAAGACTTGAAGCTACAATTTTGGTGGCCGAATTTGAAGAGTGATGCTGTGTCCTATGTTGGAAGGTGTCTTACTTGCCAACAAGTGAAAATTGAACACAAGAGGCTCGGTGGATTGCTACAACCTTTGGATATTACACTATGGAAGTGGGAATCTATTTCTATGGATTTTGTTATGGCTTTGCCATGGACCGTTGGAAGTAAAGATGTCGTTTGGGTTATTGTTGATTGTTTGACCAGAGTGCCAGATTCATTCCGATCAAGGAGATTTGGAGTTTGGATTGACTAGCCAAAGCCTATGTTGATGAGATCATTATATATCATGGTGTTCCCAAAGAGATCATATCCGACCGAGACCCGAGGTTTTGTTCGAGATTTTGGAAGGCCTTACAAGAAGCCATGGGAAGTAAATTGTTGATGAGTACCGCGTTCCATGCCGCTACCGATGGTCAGACAGATAGGACTATCCAGACTTTAGAAAACTTACTTAGGGCTTGTGCACTCTACTTCCAATCTAGTTGGGAAAAGAGTCTACCATTGGTGGAGTTTTCTTACAACAATAGTTATCATGCCTCGATCAAGATGGCTCCTTTCGAAGCTCTCTATGGAAGAAAATGCCGAAGTCCTATTTGTTGGAATGATTTGAGTGATGTTCGTGATTTAGGCCCCGATGTTCTTGTTGAAACTATTGATCATGTGAAGGTCATCCGTGATAGGATGAAAGCTGCTCAAGACCGACAAAAATCTTATGCCGATGTCCGAAGAAGACCGTTAGAATTTGAAGTTGGAGATAAAGTGTTCTTGAAAGTATCTCTGATGAAGGGTGTTAAAAGGTTTGGTGTAAAGGGTAAATTGAGCCCGAAATACATTGGACCCTTTGATATTGCGAAAAGAATTGGTGTCGTAGCGTACAAGTTGGACTTGCCCACGAATTTGAATAAAGTTCATGATGTCTTCCATGTTTCTCAATTGAGGAAGTACATTAGTGATCCAAGCCTTGTTTTTCAAGCCGAAATTCCCGAGCTCAAACCGAATTTGTCCTTTGAAGAGAAGCCAATCCGCATTCTAGATCGAAGGACAAAAAGTTGAGAAGTAAAGTAGTGCCTTTAGTGAAAATTTTGTGGAGATGTGCTAATGTTGAAGAAGAGACGTGGGAACCGGAAGCTACTATGCGTATTAAATATCCAAGCCTATTCGATTAAGGTATCTTTCTTTCACTCAAGTTTCGAGGGCAAAACTTTTTAAAAGGTGGGGTGATTGTAACACCCGCAAATGTACCTTATTTTTATATTAAAAATATTATACGGATACTTTTCAGCGTAATTTTAGATTTAGTCTAGAACTTAGTTTCCCGTGTCTAATTTAGAAAATCCGAGTTCATATTCGGACTTTACTCGAAATTTCGTGTGAGATACGCCTTAAACCGCTTATGGGCTTTTTCCATATTTTTCCACTCACCTTATAACTCCCTTTAAATCCTAACTCCCTGATTCTTTTTCCACTTACTCCTTCTTCCTCAACAAGTAATCAAAACCCTAAACCCCATTTTTGATCAAGCTCAAGATCATCACTACTCCTTCATTACTAACCCAAATCCTCTAATTTTCGTCACAATCTTCCCCTCTTATCGTCCTCTATCTTATTTGGTAATAAAATTACCGTCAATTATATTCATCTTTTTGTTGTCTAATTGTATGTGGAGATATTCAAGACCCCGACAAAGATTACTACCTAGTGGAGGAGGACATAGACGAAGATTGAGGACGCGAAAAGGTAACGGTGAAGGGTTACTCGATATTAATACTGTGTTTTATATGCTTAAGTTGATGTTTACTAAATATCTAGTGACATTTATTAGGTACTTCATATAGTTTGATGTTAGTAAATGTGTTGGAATTGGATGTGTAGTTATGGAATCTGTGTTAGTTGATGTTAGTTGAGGATAGTTGATGATTATTGATGTTGAGTGATGATTTTTGTGGGTATGTGCTCCCAGCCGGCCGACTGGCTGCCGGTCAGCTGATCGGCTGGGAGGGTGGCTCACATTTATGATGCATTTTGGTATTATGTAGGTCTCAGCCGGCCGACCGGCTGCCGGTCAGCCGACCGGCTGAGACACCCCCTTATCCTTCGTCTTTTTCTAAAATAACTTGTGGTCCAGACAGGTAGCCGGCACCCGTCCACTTGACCGGCCGGATCACGCTGTATTTTTTATGGTTTCCAAATGTTACTGAGGTGCCAGCCGGGTAGCCGACGGCCGGTCCACTTGACCGGCTGGTACACGCTGTAATTCCACTTCGTTTCTTTTCTTATTCATTTATTTATAAATGTTTGCATGGTTCGTTTATCGTATAAATTTACGTAATAGCATTAAATATTCATGTTTAGAATATATGATATCCCACTCGCTTATATCGCATGTTTTGTGACGGTTTTTGATATGTTCCCCTTTGAGTCGGCTTTACATATGTTTTGATTGGAGCACTAATTGTTAAGTGCTATGAACTCTCATTCCCCGGCTATATCTCCTCTCTCGTTAGACTGGAATGTCGGAACGAGGAGATGTATCCTTAATGCTTTTATGCATGTTTTAGTGGGGATATGACGACGTTGTTGGGAGGCGAACGCATTGCGTTCATCGACCCGACCGTCAAATGTCGTATACTTGCGAGGTGGTGTCATTGCATGAAGCGTACCGCTTGTTTATGATGCTTGTGCTCTTTCCGCCTCTTTCGTAAAGGTTGACCGAATTTGGGGTACTCGGCTTCTGTGTTTGACCGAGTCTTGGATGCGAAATGTTTATCACATGTCAAATCGGAACATGTTTATTCCGAGAGTCTGGCCAGGTTTAGACTAGGACCGTATTATTATCGTCGTCCTACCGTGAGGAATTGAGTCTACATATACGAAATGTTAATTGGTATGAGTTCAGGGAAATGTTTATCCCGTGGATGCGTATTGATCATACTTGCTATGTACATGGTGCTAGTGCGTGTCATTAACCGTGAGAGATGTTGTCACCGTATTCGTACGTTTGGGTGGATGGTTATATGTTGATTATTTGTGACTGTTGGATGACTTGGCATGGTTTATATGTCGAGTCTCTATCTTATCAAGTATATGCCACTAACTGACGAGCTTAAATGCGGCGTTGCTAATTCCGCTAATTAGCTACGATCAAATAACAATTTATAACTCCTAAACAAACACAAACTATCTTAAATAAAGGTAATAAAATGGTAAGAATAGGGTCGAACCCAAGAGAAGGCGGTATTAACTAAATTAATCTAATATTGACTCTTACAAAAAGCCAATTAACAAAACTAATTACTAATTAATTACTCTAATCACAAATTAAGACACTAATTAAGACAAAAGCTTAAATTAATGTACAAACTATGATATTCACAATGACATAACATGTAGGATAACATATAGGGAGAAAGTTTGACATGAGAATTTGATTAGCAAGTCTAAAATTACCACCAAAAACTAAAGATTCAAATATTCAAATATGGAGAAATAACTTAGTGTAATTTTCCCAAGTTCCCAACAATTAACAACTTAAAGGTTCTTCCTTTCCTCTCTTCTCTAATTATCTAATACAAGTTTCTAAGAAATTAGTCAACATGAATTAAATTGTCCATGGATGATCCTTACAACCCAATTTACACCCATTAAACCATGAGCCCAAATCAAAGATGCAAGCTTTAAGCACAAAACCAAAGAAACAAGCTAGAATCATGTAATAAAACTTTCAACCATGTTCTAATTACACAATAAACCAAATTCCACTCAAAAGATTCCAACTTTTAAACCAAAGTTACAATCTTTCAAGGATGCATCAACAATATCAGGACAAATTAACAAAATTTATCTAGACAAAGCACTAATTAAACAAACACTTGCTAAGATGGTTAGTCTCAACAATAATTCATTCAACAATGGAATTAAACATGAGGAAACGGAATTGAATAGAGAAGAAGAGGATCAAAAGGTCTTAAAATGCTAAAAGGAGAGAACTTGTTCCAATTACAATAAGAAATGGAGGATTAGCTACCCATAATCCAAGTATTACAACCCATAACAAAGTTGAACCAAATTACAAAGCCAAAAATGAAGAACAAAGATTGAGAGAATTCTAATGTGTTGTGTTGTGGAATGTTGCATGCTCTCTCTCTACAATCTGGCTCTTTTAAACCCTTGGCTCCGGAAACCTAGGGCCTTGAGAAATGGCCTCAAAATGACAAGACGGAGATTGAAGGAACACCTGTCTGAGACTAGGACGCTGGCAGCGCCCACGGACGCTGGCACCGTCGTGGGATGCCGACAGCGTTCCCTGGCGCTGGCACCGTTTCATGCTGCCAGTTTTTCCCCTTGGTTGAGCGCCTTGACTTTCGTTGAACCCTTTGGACTTTAGTCTCGCCTTGACTACCATTGACCCTTTGGACTTGCTCTTCTTGCATTGATAATTAGCTCCTAGCCCACTCCAATTGTCGGGTTTGGGTCTCGGGTCTCGGGTTTGACTTTGACTTTTGTTGACTTCCGGGCTTGACTCTAAAATTTGACTTAAAAATACTAAATAACAACATAATTACAAGGACTAAGGTTAGCATAAAACGATGCTAACGACCCGTAAAAAGTTTATTAAATGAACCTAATAAACACTACTAAACACGACACATTTTGGTGTTGTCAAATACCCCCACACATGGACTTTTACTAAGCAGGTGAAGGTAATGACCTCTCTTTCCTCACCACTACCTTCTTATATCTCCCTCAAAACACAACCACCTATTAAAAGAAAATGACTCAAAGTTGTTGTGACACACTCTTCCCTTACCACTTCCTACTTATAACTCCCTCAATACAAGACTCGACACACCACCAACTCCGACTCATCTCACCTCAATTCCTCCCTTCTTATACCTCCCAAGATTGTAGTATGACCATCTTTGCCTTATCCCAAGGCATAGCGAGATGATCCTCATCACCAAACTCCATGCAACTCCACTTCTTATATCACCCCCTTATTACTCTACTAGTGTATAGCATGGTTACTTGGTTGGCCCCAAACTACACAATTCGCACATCCAAGCAACCACAAGAGAAATCCACCGATTTGGAACCAAATTTGTGACTCAAAGAAAAATAAAAAGAAATCCTAAGCTAGCCTCCTTCCAAATTCGTCCTTATTTCTCCCTTCTTTTCCCTCCAAAAATCCTCTTCATCGAAAGTATTTTGCTCAAAATTTTTTTCTTTTTTCTTTTTTTTTCTTGAAAATCCCTCATTTTGCCTAAAGTGCCCTTTCTGGTTTTCACCTTAGCTTTTCCTTTCCTCTCATTGGTGGCTCGCAACTCGATTTTTCATTTTGCCCGGAATGCCCTTTCGGGTTTTCATTCCGTCCTCGGCCACCATCCCAATTTTTGCCTAGGTGCCCACCCTTGTGGGTTTTCACCTAGCCGGGATTTTCATTTTTTTTTTCCATCAAAACAAAACAAAACAAAACAAAATGCATCCAAACAAAACAAATATATACAATCCTCTCCCCACACTTAGATTATACAATGTCCTCATTGTAGGGGAAAAGGGCGGGATGCTTCATCAATTGTTGAAATGGGAAGAACCCGAGGCACCTCCTCGGTTTCTCCTCCTCTCTCTTTCTTCTCTAACTCTTCTTCTTCTTTCTAGGCCTTCATCAAGGGCCTCTTGTGTGTAAGGAGTGGGGTAGCCGGGGTTTTGTTGGATGGACATGGCGAAAAGTGAGCTAGCCAAACCATAAACATCCTCTTGTGCCACCGCATCTTCATATGAATCTTGAAGGTAAGTGTGGTGGCGCTCATTTTGAGCTTGGAAATGGTTTGTAGCTTGCTCCCTCCAAGCATTTAGGGCCACCCACATGTCATTTTGCTCTTGCCACCTTTGGTTTTGTTGCTCCCTCCAAAGGCGGTCTTCCTCTTGCCGCTCCACCATCCTCCTCCACTCTTCTTGTTGGGCCCTCTCGGCCTCCACTCTCAACCTCTCCCTTGCCTCCACTACATTGTGCCAATCATCTAAAGTCTCAAGCCTACCCCCTTGGGTTTGTTGCCAAGTATGAGAGTCGTCCACCCGTCCACCTATGTGTTTTAGCACATCGTTTGTGCTAGCAAAGTATGATGCTATTTGTTGTTGCCATGGCGCCATTGGGGAGTTAGCATGAGTGTCCGCCTCATACATTGGGTGTCGGTGTCTTGGTGGCTATGGTAAGATGATTGGGAATGGTATGGTGGTGGTTGTTGTTGTTGTTGTTGTTGTTGAAAAGGTGGGTTTTGGAAAGGTCCTTGCTCAATTGCGAGGATCTCCCTCTCCTCTCTAAATTGCTCACTTCCTCCACCTTGCTCTCTCCTTGTCCTCTTTTGCCTCAAGGTCATTCCTCCTCCTCCGCCTCACTACTACTCTCCCCCAAACTTTCCTCCCTTGGACAAAAGAAATCCTCAGGTTTTGGCCCCCTAGGTAAAGGATTGTTTAAAGGTCTAGGCATTTTCATATAGCTTAGGCCATCACTCCCCAACCAAAATCCTCTCAAAGGTTCCACTTTGCTAATTTTGAACATAGGCACCTCCTCTAGCCCAAAGTGGTTGTACCTTGTTAAACCCTTACAAGAATTGACCTCTTGTTCCTCATCAATTCCCCCTTCATAATGTTGCACCAGAAAGGAAATCACCCCCCCCCCCCGAGGTGGATACTTGCTTTAGTAGATTTTTGGCGATGCTTAATACAGGCTCTTATGAACAAGTCCTCCCAATCCGGTACTGTAACACCCGCAAATGTACCCTATTTTTATAGTAAAAATATTTTACGGATACTTTTCAGCGAAATTTAGTTTTAATTTAGAATTTAATTTTCCGAGTCGAATTTAGAATTTCCGAGTTCGTATTTGGATTTTTCGTGAGATTTCAAGTAAAACCCGTCTTAAGTCGTCTTTGACTTTTTCTTGACTTTTCCACTTATACTCCCTCATACTACCTCTTAACCTAATTCATTCATACAAACACAACATTTCTTCTTCCTTAAGAAATCTCAAAACCCTTGCCTCCATTTTGATCCAATCTTTGAATCGTCATATCTCATTCGCTTCTTGCTCAAATTCACGTAAGTTCGTCTTATTCTTCCCCTCTTATCTTCCTCTATCCGTATTGATAATAAAATTACCGTCTTTCTCGCTTTTCAAACTTCCCGTCTTTCTCAAGGTGAAGTAAATTCATCTTTTATTAACTATTTGTAGGTGGTGACCTTCAAGATCCCGACAAAGACTATTTCTTAGTTGAAGAGGACCTTTACGCGGAGTAAAGACGCATAAAGGTAACGGTGAAGGGTTACTCGATATCATTTACGTGTTTTACATGCTTCTATGTTAGAATTCGTATTTAGAATACGATTAGAAAGCTTAGGATTCATGTTATTGATGATGATTGTTGTTAGTTGATGATTGTTGATGCTGATACTTGTTGTTTGTTGAGA
>JAIUZE010001422.1:0-31909 GCA_022085475.1 Heliosperma pusillum | reverse complement strand
CCAGCTTAAGTACTAGCCAACTCTGTCTAGGGGGTCGCCTAGTATAGATTCTTGTGTACTTTTGGTCATGAGACGGGGAATTGAATAGCTGTTGTCGCTAGGTCTGATCAGTCTAGGACTAGGATGTTTTCCTACCTTGTGGTATAGCCTCGAGTTACAGAAGTCGACTATTGACTGTCCTAAGAACTTATGCCTGTTTCTAGACGTATTGGTCTTTCATTTTTGATGATTCTATGAATCTTAGAAGGTGAGATGCAAGCCGGCTAAGGTTGATAGAGTTTGGATTACCGGTTGTTAACTGATTCACATGATTACGTGTTGATTAGGGTTTGAGTGTATCATGGCCATGTTTCTGAGAGGAACCTCTGAGCTAGCATACCAGCTTCCCTACCTCGAGTTATAGTTTATTATCGGTTTCCCATGATAGCTTTCACATGCTAGGTTATTTGTTAGTTATCTGTTTCATAACATGAAAAGCATATCATATATGTTAAAGTTTTGTATTTTCCATATACATTGCTTTTATGTTATTCATGTTTTATTAAACTCGACATTTCGTGGCTGGGAGAACTCGGAGTTACTCCCCACTGACTGTGGCTTCCGTGTTTATATTTAATGCGGTTGGCAGGTTTGTGATGCATACTTGGGTACATTGACGAGCTAGCGAGCGAAGTATTTACCTTGGACCTATATTCGGTTCTTTAGGATTGTATATTATTATACACTCTTTTATTTCGTATTTATACGGGAGATATGTCTCCCGTTTTGGATAATTTTTATGTATAATATTATTTCCTTTTTGTTATGAACCGTTTTCTTTAAGACACCTTTGTTATGATGAATATATTTATTAGTAGGTTCCGGTTTTAAAATTTACCGATTTTCACTAAAGTGAACCTATTAGAAATGTATTCTCATCTTTTATGTAGTTAAATTTTTTTTTTTTTCTTTCCGCAAATTTGAGGGTGTCACAAAGAAGATGCGTGACTTTTTCGTAAAAACAAACACCAAAAATAATAAATATTTTGCTCAAAGTTTGTTTTAAAACAATTTGTAAAATTCTCTCAAGTGTATAAAAGTCGTGGTTGAATGATTGAGATGGAAGGAATATTTATAGTAGAAGCATAGGAGATATAAAATCTAAAACCCTAGCTTTATCTTTAAGAAAGATATTTATCTTTAATATCTCAAAATATTATTTGTTTTATCTTTTATAAATATATATATTTAGCTTTAATATCTCAAAATATTGTTTTAAAGATATTATTAGAATCCTAGGTTAAGGTAAACAAGGAAACACACCTATAGAGGCCGAAATCCTCACTACCATGAAACCCTAGGAGCACGCAAACCTAGGAAGCACAATCCTTAGGTTTCACGAAACCCTAGGTGGCACACCACTAGGTGGGCTTACTAGGTAAACAACAAATTGAGATAGAATATATTAGAAACCCTAGGTAGCATGACAACTTATAAGTTGTTTTACTAACCAACTCATAAATACATCATATATTAAAACTTTTGATAAATATAAAAATAGTCTTTCTCTTTTTGAAAACATTTAAAAATATTTATGTCCAAAATCATGCATCAACTTTTATCATCCAAAGTTATAGGTTAAAGCTATAACTTTGAACTTTAGTATGTAAAGTTATAAGTGAGTCATAACTTTACAAACTTAAAATCACTCTAATTGAATAGTTACCGAATGACGACCTATACTATCTAATCTTCTCAAAGATCTTCAGTATACGGATCATCTCTTTATTTTGATCACAAAGATCCTCCATCTTGAGTCTTGTGTTATTTGAGGTAGATCTTGATTGAATTGTTTCTGTAAAGTTATAACAAAGGTAGCTATAACTTTGCTTAGGAACTTCTGAAGTTATACCTCAAGCTCCTATAACTTTGTCTAACAGAAGTTTTCAAAGTTATGCCTTAAGCTCTTATAACGTGATCTTCTTTCTTGTAATTGTTGTTAGCTATGATAAGACTAAAGCACACAATTACATGCATATGATATATTAATTAAAGCACATTATCAAGTAAACACATGTCATTATCAAAACTATAAAATAGTTCCAACACACCTTTTTAAAACATTTTACAAGTTCAATAAACCAAGATCAAACGAGTCTTCATGGACAGTAAAGTCATCCATGAAGACCTCCATACTTTTCTCAAGAAAATCGGCAAAAATTGGCGTCATGCATCTTTGAAATGTCCCCGGAGCATTACAAAGCCCAAAGGGCATCCTCTTGTAAGCATATACTCCAATGGGGCAAGTGAAGGTGGTCTTTTCTTGGTCTTCCGGGTGTATGGGTATTTGGAAAAACTCGGAATAAACATCAAGAAATGAGTAGTAGGAATGCCCGACTAGTCTTTCGAGCATTTGATCTATAAAGGGGATGGGGAAGTGGTCTTTGAGGGTGGCGGCATTTAGTTTGCGATAGTCAATGCACATCCGCCACCCGGTCACGGGCCTAGAAGCGAGGAGAGTCCCATCCTCTTGTTCCACCATAGTCACCCCACCTTTATTGGGTACTACATGCACGGGACTCACCCACGAAATATCAGTGATTTGGTAAATAATACCGGCCTCAAGCAATTTCATGACCTCGTTTTTCACAACTTCCGCCATCTTGGGGTTCAACCTACATAGGCCATCCACTTTAGGCTTACTACCCTCCTCTAAGACTATTTGATGCATGCAAAGACTAGGACTTAATCCTTTGATATCGTCAATGCTATATCCCAGTGAGCTTCTATGAGATTTTAAGACTTTCAATAGTTCAAATTCTTGGTGGTCACTCAAATTAGCATTGATAATAACGGGATAAGTCTCTCCCTCACCTAAAAAAGAGTACTTAAGTGAGGGAGGTAAGGGCTTGAGTTGTACCTTTGGAGGGAGAAGCCCCTCCACCTTCTTCAAAAGTTCATCATCTACCTCATGGTCTTCTCTCATTTCCTCATCATGGAGTGCCACTTGTAGAGTCTCTTCTTCATGTTTCTCTTCTTCTTGTACCTTTGCATCCACCTCTTTTATGGCTTCTATGGAGCAAGCTTTATGAAACATCGGTCCCTTCACTAAATGAGGAAGATTAAATTCTAGAATTTCGTTCTCCACCCTAAAGGTTAGCCGCCCTTTTCTCACATCAATGAGGACTCCTCGGGTAGCCAAAAAGGGCCTACCGAGGATGATGGGAGTGTGGCTATCCTCCGGGATATCTAGAACAACGAAATCTGTGGGAATTAAAAACTTTCCAACCTTAACAGGTATGTCCTCAAGAACGCCCAAAGGTTGCTTAACGGACCTATCCGCTAGTTGGAGAGTCATAGAAGTGTGAGTCAAGCTATCAATCCCAATTCTTTTTGCAATTGTCAAAGGAATGACACTCACACTTGCATCGTTGTCACATAATGCCCTTGAAATTAGGACACCATCTACTACACAAGGGATTGACAAACTTCCGGGGTCCCCAAGCTTTTTAGGCGTTTTGAAAGAGTTAGGATTTATGAGGAGAGCACTACACTCCGCCTCCATAACCATAACATCTTGGGTACCCAAAGTCCTCTTGTGAGTCAAGATGTCGTTAAGAAATTTTGCGTAAGTAGGCATGTTTAATATGACCTCGGTGAAAGGCAAGGTTACTTCAAGTCCCTCAAGCATTTTTTGGAATTGAGTGAACTTGAAGTTTTCCTTTGTCTTTAATGCTCTAGAAGGGTAGGGGATATCGGAGACAACAAGTTGAGAATCGGAAGATACCTTTGGAGTGAGAGTTTTCTTAGTTACCTTAGCTTTTGGTCTTGGTTTCACCTCTACTCCTTCATCATCGGCCTCCTTCCTCATCTCCTCCTTATAAGGCACACCTTCAACATACCCATCTTCACCCTCCTTGGGTTGATTTTCAAGGCTTGAGCTTCCATCAACTTTACCTTTTCCCTTATCATCATCTTTCAACTACAAAGTATGAGTCAAAACGGGCTCCTCAATTTCTTCATCCTCCTCAACATGCTCCTCATATCGACCTTCATCATTTACCGTGTCCATGTAAGGGCCTTCGAGTACTAGCCCACCATCAAAGTCACCGCACATGCTTGGTGAATTGAGGAAGCATCCTTGGAGATTTTCTCTTGAGCACGAAGACCTCCCGGAGGCCTTTGAGGATTGTTCAATGCTTGAGAAGCCAACCTTGCTTCCAATTCCTTCACTTCTTTATTGTGAGCATTTGTGACATTTTCCAATTCCTCCATGTTCTTGACAAGTTGCAAAAACATCACTCATGGAAGGCTTATTCTCTTGGTGAGGTTGGTTGGTCAAAGGGAGTGCAAATCCATAGTCATTCCGGCTACTTGAACCTTGATTGTTGTTCCTTTGATTGTTGAAATTTCCTTGTTGGTTGTTGTTATAATTACCTTGTTGTCCTCTTGGACCATGACCATTGAAGTTCAGTCCTTGATTGTTGTGGTTAAAATTTGGCCCTTGGCCTTGGAAAGGTTGTTCGTGGAACCCTTGATTTGCTTGGTTGTTTTGGTTGCCTTGGTAAAAATTACCTTGGCCTTGGTTGTTGAAATTTAAGTTCCCTTGGTTTTGGTTCCAATTACCTTGACCTTGATTCCAATTCCCTTGAGTTTGAAAGTTACCATGAGTGTTGTAACTTTGATCATTGAAACTTTGGTTTTGAAATTAGTTGTGACCTTGGTTTTGTTGTGAGATGTTGAATTGGTTGTTGTTGTTTCCTCTTGGAAATTGACCTCCACCTCTAGGTTGGGGAAAACCCAGAGGATTGGAAGTTGGAGCTTGTAGGTTTTGAGGGTTTAACACATTTTGGCTTTTATAGCTCATATTTGGGTGACTTCTTAAACACGGATGATAGAAGTTTGAGTTGGGATTGTAAGTACCTTGGTTTTGGAAGGGAGGCCTTGAGGGCCTTGTGTTGTTGTTCACCCCTTGAAAGGCATTCACATGTTAAAAGTCACTCCCTCCTTCATTGTCATATGACACATTATTCCCATAAACTTTAAAAGTGTGTCCATACCCATTACAAAGTTCAGAAAGTAGGGGTTTGATAAGCTTCCACAATGGGAGGTGCATAAGACCCATTAGCTTCATTCACATGATGGCCTTGACTTTTATTGTGAGCCTTTTGAAGCTCGGCCAAACCCTTGGTAAAGGTTTGTGTAAGCAAGTCAATTTTGGCATTAGTGTCCGCATTTGAAATATTCTCACTTGGGTATTTCGAACTCCTCCTCGAGCTATTTCCACTAGTTCCAAAGCTAGCCTCCGACTCAACCATTTTTTTTATCAATGTTGATCCTTGTTGGTCATTCAAATGATCGAACTGTCCACCCGTGGATGCATTCACCATTGCCTTGGTTTGAGGGAGTAGAGTTTGAAAGAACGTTTGAGTGACATGCCAACCTGTTATGCCATGATGAGGGCAACGAGAAAGTAAATCAATTAATCGATCCAATGCCTCTCCCAAGGACTCTGCATCCTCTTGGTGGAAGGTTGTTCTCTCACTCCTTAGCATTGCCGTTTTTGAGGCGGGATAATACTTGCTTAGAAATTCCTTAGCTAAGGCGTCCCTTGTAGTAAAAGTATTGGGAGGATGGTTATTCAACGACCTCTCCCCCCGGTCTTTAAGAGAACATGGAAACAACGTTAGACGGAGGGTGTCCTCGGGCACACCATTTCTCTTCATGATTGCTAACATACTCTTAAACTTCCTCAAGTGATCATGAGCATCCTCATCGGGAAGGCCTCCAAAAATATCCCGCTCAATCGAACTCATTTGAGCCGGGTGTATTTCAAAATTATTTGAAGCCAAAACACCAAAATTGAGTGGAGATTGGGTATCATCATGATTGGGTCGGTTACGGTCACGTAAAGTAATCATTTGTGGTTAGTTTTGTTGTTGAGGTGTTCTAGGTGGTGAATTTGGTGGTGTGTTTTGTAGAGTATTGTAGAAAGGATTTTCGAATGTAGGTTCAACGGTGTTGTTTTGTGGGTGATTGGTTGTTGGAGCGGATGTAGAAGGGGCTGAAGTATTGGCTTGTTCATGTCTAAACGTTGTTGAATTCCTTACCCGAGTAAGTGTATTGGCTTTTAGAGTCCTAAATAACCTTTCGGGATCCGGATGGCTCAAAAAACGACCCTTCACCTCTGGGCATGCACTCAAAAGCAACTCAAAATCAAATTAGACTCCTAGTGTGTTGGCACACTAGGAAAAGACAATAACTCAATTCACACATCAAAGAATAACCCAATATATATAAGTAGTATAAAGGGGTGGAATCCACGAGGATGGAGAGGCCAACTACAAGTTTGATTGCGTCCTATTTTAGCCTAACAAGAGATGATTGAAGCGATGAACTAAGAATTAACTAAATGCAACAAATCGCAAAAAATGATAAGGGTATAAACAATTTATGAAAAACTAAGGTAAAGGGTTCACCTTAGGGGGGTCAATGGGTTAGTCAAGTAATTAGCAACTGGGTAACAAGCTTGAGTAGAATTATTTGCTAATGTCTCAACAATTAATAATCTTCAACAAAGCTATCGCATTTGTCTGAAATTACTTATATAAACACTAGTCTAATCATCCCTACCACTGTCGCTTAAGAGATAATCAAACAATATTCGATAAAATGTGTAACTTTCATCTAAAAATTTCATCAAACACCTAGTGTGCATATGGGTAACACTAAAATTGTCACCACAAGTCTACTAATTACTCAACCAATTCACCCATATAATCATCCCTTAGGCTTCCCCTAAACCCTAGAGGGAGACTACTCACTCATGTTAAGGGAATCCAAGCAACTAAACAAGCAGGAGAATAAGGAAGTAGACATCATATTTTAGAAGAGATGAATTCTAACAATCAAACAACAAATAATTAACTTGAAATGAAATAAATTGCATATGCAAACTAAAAGAAGAAGAAATTATACCAACCATACTTGTATTAATGAAATAGGGAGAATGTCTTAACCCAAAATCTTCAATACAAATCCAAGACTAGGATAATTCAACAAAGAGAAACTAGATCTAACTATTTGATTTGAGAAACTAGACTTAAATAAGGAGCAATTAAGAGAGTAATTAGTAAATATTAGAGATTACAAGTATTCTAGGATTTTGTGCTAAGAATTGATAAATAAGTTGCTTACAAAAACTAGGAAGAGGGTATATATAGGTGTCTCAAAATAAAGAAAGAAAATAAGAGTGTTTGATGGACATGCGAGTTTGTGTTCAAGGCCGGGTACCCGGCCGCAGGTCATGGGACTGGCCTGGAGCACTCCAGAACCCCCATTTTCTTCTTCATCAAAAATATTCTAAGTATAGAAATAGGAATCACAGCCCGGTAGCCGGCCGTCAGTCATGGGACCGGCCTGGAGCACATCAGAGGTAAGCCTAAATTTTCAAACTTTTCTACTCCATTCTGCAGATGTGCACGCCGGGTAGTGGGTCGGCCGCCGGGTGACCGGTCGGTGCTACTTGACCTCTTCCTTCTTCCTCTCTTTTTATTCTATGTGGGAGTTCGTGGACTGAGCCGGGTGGCCGGCCGCTGGTCGTTGTACCGGCTTGCGCCACGTGGGAGCCCTCTCTTAATTTCTTCTTCTCATTTCCGAATCCCGACTCATGCAAGGCCTTTATGCCTCGATTTCTTTATTTCCGCCTTAATTCCCACAAAATGAGATCGACCTTCATAGCAAGGGAAATTGAGGATTAAAATGCAATTAAAGGCACGCATATCCGTGTAAAAGGACCAAAATGGGGACGAAAAGGAGAGAAAAATGTAACTAATTAAATGTTTATCAATACATTAGGTCTAATGTACCCCTTGTCCAGTAACTCACTCAGCTGATTCTTCAACTCTTCAAACTCCTTCGGTCCCATGCGATACGGGGCCTTAGAAATTGGTCCCGTACCCGCTTCAACTCCAAGCTAAAATCAAAATCTCTCTTTGGAGGTAATCCTGATATCTCATCCGGAAAAACATCATCGAACTCCCTCACCACCTCAATCTGGTCTGCAGTTGGCTCCTCAATTCTGGTATCTCTTACATGACATAAAATCATAGGGTAGCCCTTCCTCAGGTAGGTCTTCAACGTAATGGCCCCTATCAGCTTCACCTTAGGTTTCACCACGAATCCACAGTACGACACTCTAACTCCTTTCGAACCCCTTAAGGACACCTTTTTCTGATGACAATCTATATTTGTTTTATACCTACCAAACCAATCCATCCCGACAATGACCTCAAATCCGTCTGAAGGGAATTCAAACAAATAAACAGGAAATTCCACCAACAACACAACATGACTCTTTGAAATAAAGGAATGGGTCGCCACGAATCGAAAATAACACAAAAGAAGGAACATTGTTAACAAGAAATGTACCGATAACAACTTGCGTGTCTGCCTCTGCCGCTTTCTTACCCATCATAAACAGTTTACCATTGTTCTTCTGGCCGCCCCCTTGCACTGTGCTAGCAGATGCCACAGTCTTTGAAGCTGAATTTTTGTGCCCTCCATTTTTCTTATTGTTGTTTTGGCCACTGATACGTCCCTCCATTGTGGTTGTAGCCACCACCGGTCCTACTCGGGTTCCCCTGCTGGTTCCATGAACCCGCAGGCCTGTTACTAGTCATGCTCTGAGAAGGTTAAAATACGCGATCGAGTAATAAAGGTACTCGGTCGAGTACACCAAATACATAATCAACCTTAAACATATAGGGATTCCCACTCAATCGCGTCCAAGGAGCACTTGGTCGAGTCACACACACTCGGTCGAGTGTCAACATAAACTCGGTCGAGTGACCAAAAACAGTATTGATCCAAAGTATACAGGGACTTTTGCTCGGTCGAGTCACAATGGCACTCGGTCGAGTTACAAGTACCCGGTCGAGTGTCAATATGCGCTCGGTCGAATCAGAACTGTCAGCTTTTAAAATTTCACATCAGACCTGATGCGTGTATTTTATATAGACTTTTTAGTCCATTTATGCATGCATTTCTATGTCATTTAGGTGATATTATGCCCCTATTTGGCTACTTTGTACTTTCATCACCATTTTGTAGGTACAAGCTGCGTAGTAGCGGAAACCGAGCCAAAAGAGTCCACTTTGCATGCATTTAGGAGAATGGAAGGAACGGAACAGAAGCTCTTGCATGGGAAAGCGAGAAACCGCTCACAATCAAGTCCAAAGCCACGACCAACACTATATGCTAGGCCAGAGGACCTCGATCGACCATATCTTTGGTCGATCGAGGGGAGTACTGATGAAGAAAACTCGATCGAGTGACTCTCTACTCGATCGAGAGGATTTGTTGCTAGAGAAGACCTTGATCGAGCTGTCATCTGCTCGATCGAGGGGTAGCTGTTGACGAATTGGTCGATCGAGAGGATGAAGTCCTCGATCGACTGATATTCTCGAATAAAGGCCTTGATCGAAGGGGATTTTCCCTCAATCGAGTGAAATCTGTCGCCTTAAGTCCGTAGAGTAATTAGGTTAGAAGTTGTGTTATGCATTATATAAGACTCTTAGTTCGTTATTAAGGATGGATCATCGACTACTTAGCAGACACTTATCATTCACCATTAGTTTCCGAACTTTCTTAATCTTTAAGTTTACATTCGGGTTTATTATCGACGCGGATGTGTTCTTTACGCCGGATTTGCTAAGATTGTAAACTCTTTTCTCTATTTTATTCTTAATCTTTGTTCTAGTCTTAATTACTGTTTTACCTTTCTTAATTGCTGCGTTATTGTTCTTTATGCTTGTTAATTGCGATTATATCATGTCTAATGTCATATATTCAATCGTCTTTATTGCTAGCATCATTAATAGTATGAGTAGCTAATTCCCTTATATGTTAGGATGAGGAAAACTGTAATAAAGGCATGATAGGATAAAGTATATTAGTTAATCTTGAATATGAGAATCAATCTAAGCAATATAATTGAGGTTAGTCGAATGAGTGCACGCAGGAGACTAGCTAGGTAGTTAACCCCGACCTGGATCGAGAGATTGGAAGGGAAAGGCTTGCTTAGAATTGATAGGTGACTCCTAAGAGGGCGAGAGTTAATTAGGAAAATCCCTAGGGTGGTTTGAGACCGAGAGGAGAAAACCATTGCCCTTCTCATTGATAGATTGACTGACTTAGTTGACCCGTAGATGCCGATATTGCAGTAGACCGAATCCTAGCATATTTTTCCTTTATCTGATTTATTTCGTGTTAACCTCTACCTTTATTTCTCTTCCCTTAAATCTTATTTAGTTTAGTTTAAAACCAAATCAAAACCCCCAGACTGTGACTGACAGACTTAGATTACAGTTAGTTAATTTCCTCCCTGTGGAGATCGACCCTACTTCCGCTATCTTCTTTAGTTAGTAGACTTAGGCTTTTATTTTTGGTGTATAACGACTCGCATCAAATTTTGGCGCCGTTGCCGGGGAAGGCAATTTAATTTTCTGTTTATTTATTTCTGTCTCGTCTTAAGGAATTTCTAATTCCTTAAGACTGTTCTTATTTTTCTCTTTATAGTTGTGTATGCGCATGTCCTAAAGGCTCGAGTTAGTGGAAGTTGATCCAGAGCACGAAAGAACCTTCTTACGCAGAAAGAGAGGGTTAGATAAGACTGTTCAGGAGGAAGACTTGAGTACTTCTGACTCCGTCTTCGACAGTTTTATTTTCGAGGAAGATTCGACTGTTGAGACTACCGTACCAGCGAAGATGCCTAACATTGCTAGTCACTTCGAGCCCACCGCTGCATGTATACCCCAGGGATTCAAACTTGCAACGGACGAAGATGGAACTTCTTTTGATCTTCGTCCGTCTTATATCAAGCTTGTTCACTAGGACAAGTATAGGGGTGTGGCTGGGGAAGATCCGAGAAAGCATATGGAGACTTTTGCCGATTACTGCTCTTCTATTCCAGTTTCTAAAGGGGTGACACAAGACAAGATCAAGGAGGTCTTGTTCCCTTTTTCTCTTACCGACAATGCAAAAGATTGGTTGAAGAATCTGAATAGAGAAGAACTTGGCATTACTGACTGGACTACACTTGCACTGGCCTTCTACAAGAAGTATTTTCCACCACAGAGGACGAATGCTTTGAGGGGTCAGATTACAAATTTCAAGCAGACAGTTCATGAAAATTTCTATGAGTCCTGGGATCGATTTAAGACGCTAGTGAGGTCTGTTCCTCACCATGGGTTCGAACAGTGGTTTCTATGTAACCAGTTTTACAACGGGTTGCATGATGATCATCGAGCTATCTTAGATGCCGCATCGGACGGGAGATTCCAGAAGGAGATAGATGATGATAAGGGTTGGAAATTGATCGAGGAGATGGCAACCCACTGTGCTGAATATGGTAATCCGCGAAGTGGTACACGGACAGTAGCTAGTGTTGATTCTGGCGGTCTGGATGCTAAATTTGATAAAATGAATGCCAGACTTGACAAATGGGAGAAGCAGGCTGCAGATAACCAGCAGACAGTTCATTTGCTGCAGCGAGATGAAGTAATCACTTGTGAAAGGTGTGGCGAAACTGGTCACACGGCTGTAGATTGTCTTGCAGAAAAGGAGCAAGTTTGTTCTTTTCAACAATATCGTCCAGGGGGTGGTTACTATAATCAGGGGAATATCCATCCCAACTTGAGATGGACGAGCCAGAATGTCCTAAATCCTACTACTCCACCACAGCAGCCGACTTATCAACCGCCGCATAAGCAAGGATTCCAAAAAATCCAGTCTTCACAACAAGCTGGTTCCTCATCTGGAAGAATTTCAGAAGTTGGAGAGCTAAAGTCGACGATACAAGCTTTAGCTACCTAATTGAGCAAATCTGATCAAGCAACAAATGCTACCATTAAACTCTTGTAGTCGCAGATTGCTCAGTTGGCGGGAGCTAGATCAATTAGGCAACCTGGCCAGTTACCGTCCCAGACCGATAAGAACAAGGAGACACTAAACATGATCACTCTGCGAAGCGGTCTCGCTTATGACAATCCTGCTGGTACCGTTGCTGATATCTCTGGTGCGCATTCCAATGTTTTGAAGGTTGATGCTGATATTGTGATCGATCGAGGAGTTTATTCTAGTCGATCGAATGATTTGAAGGGAAATTCACTCGATCGAGAGGTTGCTGTTCCTCGATCGAGTGAATCAGAAAGACAGAAGCTCAATCGAGAAGGTTCAGTTGATCGATCGAGTACTTTGACTGATGATGCTGCTCGATCGAGCAGTTTGAGTTCCAAGAATGATCGATCGACTGACATCGATACTCGATCGATGGGTCCTAATGAGCGAGAAGCTCGATCGAAGGGGTTAAGCAAGCGGATGATTAACAACGTGATTGTCAAGGATACGCAACGTGGATCACCTGACGTTCCAGTTCCGTTTCCCAGTCGGTTGAAGAAGGCTAAGGTCGAGAAGGAATTTGTTCCATTCGCTGACATTGTACGCGATCTTAAGGTGAATGTGCCATTTGCAGACCTCTTATTAAAAGTACCCTCTTACTTGAAATTTATGCGTGAAATTCTTTTACGTAAGAGGTCAGTCGATACTGTAGAGACTGTAGCTTTGACTGAGGAATGCTCCGCGTTCCTCCAGAACAAATGCCCACCTAAACTGTCCGACCCAGGTAGCTTTTCCATACCATGTCATATAGGTACCTATCTTATAGATAATGCGTTATGTGACCTAGAAGATAGTGTTAGCGTCTTACCTTTCTCTTTAGCCAAACGGTTAGGCTTCACCAAGCTTCAGTGTACCAACATGACGGTGCAAATGGCAGATAGGACCTTGTCCCGACCTTTAGGAGTCATAGAGGATGTACGTGTGCAAATAGGGAGATTCTTTATCCCGGTCGACTTCATAGTATTGGACATACCTGAGGATTCTCACACTCCCATCATTTTGGGAAGACCGTTCTTGCATACTACGCAAGCGGTTATTGATGTCGGGTTACGGACATTAACTTTTCAGATAGGTGGGGAGAACCTAGTTTTCACTAAGTCTCGTGCTAGTAAAGATCCCATGCTTGTTTCACCATGTCACGCGCTTCCCTTAGCTGACTTCACACCTGATTTGTTTATGCATGACAAAGCTTCGGTTCCTATCGAGCCTATAACTCCTGTTTGTGATATTCCTATTGCTATTGTAACACCTCCGCCCCAGCTTGGGAGCGAATTGGAGGAAGGCGCTGTTGTGTGTTGTCTTGCAGATAATAGATCGGCAGTATTGGAGCTGAAGAAGGGAGAGCCATGTTCGCGTGATGGTATCAAGAAGAAGTCCAAGAAGGACAAAGGAGTTCGCACATATTCGAGTGATTCGGAAGTGGAGCTAGACTCCAAGAAAAGATCGTATGTGTGGAAAAAGAAGTCGGAAATTACCGCAGCTGAGGGTAATTCCGCAAGTTAAAGGCCTGACGGTGGCCTTGTCACAAAACTATTTGGTTATTAGCCGGGTTTGCAACCCCGTGCAATTTGTAAATAACAATTTATTGCGTTTTCGTTAGACAATTAGCCAATTAGACTATTTACTTATATTAGACGTTACGTTATAATCCGTAGTTTAGATAAACAATTTACTTTTCCTGTTAGACATTTTTTTATATTTTTTGGGTATCGTTTTTGCAGGAAAAAGAAGCGGAACTCAATTGCTAAAAGTCGAAGGCTATGCTAATAGGAAAACCATTCGATCGAGTAAATTGTTACTCGATCGAGAGACTTGGGGAAGAAAAAGACCACGATCGAGTGGAATGCAAATCGATCGAGGGGAATTCAAAACGATCAAGTAAACTGAGGATCACCAAAAGAAAGTCCTCGATCGAGTAAATCAGAACTACTCGATCGAGCGGTCCTGCCTGAAAAAGTTCTCGATCGAGTAGAAATTCTACTCGATCGACCGAACTAACTTACCTATATAAGAGACTGCTGGGAGGAGGTGATGTTAGTTCCCCAGTTTGATGCTGGTTTGGGAAAGCTGTTGTTTTGTGAGTTTTTCTGTTTATTTTTTCCATTCTTTGTATATATTTCATCCCTTAGGAACATGAATTAGGTTGTGTTTCCCTTTCCCTTACATGCTGTTGTGCTGTAGCCAATGAGGACATTGTCTGTTTTGGTTTGGGGAGGTGTTTTGCATCCTTTTGCGTCTGCATTTGCATTTGTATTGCATTCACGTTTGCAATTCATGTTAATTAGAAAATATTTGAAAAAATCAAAAATATCACGTTTATTTTTGCATATAGTCGAGTCGGATTGGAGTCTTGTTCGTGATGAAATTGCACTACAAGTCTATTTTATGTTATTCCTTGCACCATTCTTGACTTACTTAGTAAAATCGAAGTAGTGAACTATTGAATTTTGTCTTGGAATTTAAATTTGACAATTAGACTTGACTCAACATTTTGGCAAACTACTTATATATTCTGAGTTTTAGAGCCTACAACTGGTGACATTTATGACCAGTTCATCTAGGAATGAGAGTAGTTACTCCCCACATCTCGTGTCATTTGCTTGTATATGAACTTTGATTTCTTATTACCTGCACGCATTGGGTTTGTGGTCAGTATTACGTGTTTTGAGAATATTTGCATCTCCCTTTTCCTCATTTTACCCCATTAACTCCACATAAAGCCATATCTGCCTGTTGCCCTTAACTACATTCTAAACTGAGCCTACTTTTGCCGAGCTAGTTTAGTAGTCGAGGTATGTTTTACTGTTGTGTCATTTTTTGACTCGTTTTCATTGATTGGAGTGGGTATTTGCGAGAAAAAGAAGAGAAGTGATGAATGGTACCTCGATCGAGCAGCTTTTAGCTCGATCGAGCAGATGTTGCTGTATGTTACCTCGATCGAGTGACTTATTTCACTCGATCGAGGGGTTTTTCCCTCGATCAACCAAGAAAGAAAAAAAAGGAAAGAAAATGAAAAATGAAAAAAAAATATAATGAGTAAAAATAATTGGCTGAAGTTTTTGTTATTTACACCTCCTATGCTTATTATTATTTGTCGAGGTGTTTTATGGGATTTGTGTTGTATATGCCTAGATATGTTAAGGCATCGAGCTTAGTTTTTGATAGTTGGAAGAATGGAACGAGTTCTATTACAGTCTTGTTAGGAAATAGCTTGGCTATTTACCCTCACATTTCCATTAATTGTTTTGCCCCTTCTTACCAATTAGCCTCACACATCCATATTTTTGCAAATGTTCGGCACGTGATAGTCCTTGAACGGTGGTTATGCGTGTGTACGGTGCTTGAATCATCTTTCATATTAGTTAGCGATGCATGTTGTGTCGGTCGTAGTCTAGGTGAGTGACTATATTTTCTTCTCTCTTTCTTATACATATTTACTTACCATTTGCTTCTTGAGAGAAGAGTGACCCGTGAGATTCCGAATTTGGTTGAGTCTTGCAGGGTCGAAAGTCTAATTTATTTCCAAGATTGTATAAATTCGTCCACTTTTGTATTAAGCTTTGTAGCGATTAAATGAGTGCATTAAACGGTTTAGCATTGACTTGTAGCTAGCTCTGAGACTTACTCCATTCCCCTAGGTTCATTTAGTTCCATATATCTGCATTTAGTTTGCTTGAGGACAAGCAAAGGTTTGGTTTGGGGAAGTTTGATGCGTATATTTTATATAGACGTTTTAGTCCATTTATGCACGCATTTCTATGTCATTTAGGTGATATTATGTCAGTATATGCCCCTATTTAACTACTTTGTACTTTCATTACCATTTTGTAGGTACAAGCTGCGTAGTAGCGGAAACCGAGCCAAAACAATCCACTTTGCATGCATTTAGGAGAATGGAAGGAACGGAGCAGAAGCTCTTGCATGGGAAAGCGTGAACCCGCTCACAATCAAGTCCAAAGCCACGACCAACAATATATGCTAGGCCAGAGGACCTTGATCGACCATATATTTGGTCGATCGAGGGGAGTACTGATGAAGAAAACTCGATCGAGTGACTCTCTACTCGATCGAGAGGATTTGTTGCTAGAGAAGACCTTGATCGAGCTGTCATCTGCTCGATCGAGGGGTAGCTGTTGAAGAATTGGTCGATCGAGAGGATGAAGTCCTCGATCGACTGATATTCTCGAATAAAGGCCTTGATCGAAGGGGATTTTCCCTCGATCGAGTGAAATCTGTCACGGGCCTTAAGTCCGTAGACTAATTATGTTAGAAGTTGTGTTATGCATTATATAAGACTCTTAGTTCGTCATTATGGATGGATCATCGACTACTTAGCAGACACTTATCATTCACCATTAGTTTCTGAACTTTCTTAATCTTTAAGTTTACATTCGTGTTTATTATCGACGCGGATTTGTTCTTTACGCCGGATTTGCTAAGATTGTAAACACTTTTCTCTCCTTTATTCTTAATCTTAGTACTAGTCTTAATTACTGTTTTACCTTTCTTAATTGCTGCGTTATTGTTCTTTATGCTTGTTAATTGCGATTATATCATGTCTAATGTCATATATTCAATCGTCTTTATTGCTAGCATCATTAATAGTATGAGTAGCTAATTCCCTTATATATTAGGATGAGGAAAACTGTAATAAAGGCATGATAGGATAAAGTATATTAGTTAATCTTGAATATGAGAATCAATCTAAGCAATATAATTGAGGTTAGTCGAATGAGTGCACGCAGGAGACTAGCTAGGTAGTTAACCCCGACCTGGATCGAGAGATTGGAAGGGAAAGGCTTGCTTAGAATTGATTGGTGACTCCTAAGAGGGTGAGAGTTAATTAGGAAAATCCCTAGGGTGGTTTGAGACCGAGAGGAGAAAACCATTGCCCTTCTCATTGATAGATTGACTGACTTAGTTGACCCGTAGATGCCGATATTGCAGTAGACCGAATCCTAGCATATTTTTCCTTTATCTGATTTATTTCGTGTTAACCTCTACCTTTATTTCTCTTCTCTTAAAGCTTATTTAGTTTAGTTTAAAACCAAATCAAAAACCCAGACTTTGACTGACAGACTTAGATTACAGTTAGTTAATTTCCTCCCTGTGGAGATCGACCCTACTTCCGCTATCTTCTTTAGTTAGTAGACTTAGGATTTTATTTTTGGTGTATAACGACTCGCATCAAGACCCTCACACTCGATCAAGTGTCAAGGGTACTCGGTCGAGTAGCTTTTACTCGCTCAGTCCCCTGCCCCACTCGATCGAGTCATGCAATATTACAGCCCCCGTACAGCAATTATCACACGTTTACAGGCATAACCATGTTTAACAGTAAAATTTCACATTCTCATGCGTATAATCAACTTCATGTAGATATCACTTTCACATTCCATGCCATATCTCACATAGATTAATATATTACATCATCCATACCATTCCGTTCTACGCACATATATGATAAACCATTACCTCCATTCATTCTCATCATCCTCCATAGTTCACATCATCACAACAACAACAACTATAGACACATCCAATGCACATATACGCGCCGAAATTTCCCACGGTGACAAAGTAAGAGATATAGGGTCAAGAATGCGATTCCGAGACGTCTCCCGAATATTTGCGGTAGCTCCCTATGACTCCTACCCGTGTTCATTTTTTTAGACACTCCTAATTCATTGGGTTCATTGGTTTTAGGTTCCAAAATCGTTCGCTCTGATATCACTTTGTAACACCCCCATATACCAAACAGACTTACAAGACCTCCTTAGCACATGGGGATGCTACCATCTCGGTTGCCTAAGGTAGTACATATCAAATCAATCGATAAAAAAACATTACTTATTTAAATCCATAGTTAAAATCAAATACATTATCTCAAACAGACGACATATCATTTGACCACACAATCCAACTAACAAGTGTTAAAGTAATATAAACCAACTAATGTATATGACTCCAAAACTGCTAAGCGGAAGCTAAGACTCGATGTAGTGATCACATCCTCATCCCATTTCGGGGTGTGATACGTCTCCCAACGAAATCACCAACCAGTAAGAATAGTAACCATCGTAACAACCCAAACTCCAAACCCGAACTCCATCATCATCATCATCATCATAAATCAAACAATCAAGTATCATACAATATCTCATCACATCAATTACGATAAGCAAATACTGAGTAGGGAAACCCTATCTTATTCGCAACTTCGCAATCAAACAAGTAGTTACTCAAAATTCCTCTTCTATAAAGTCCCCTCCTAATCAATAATAATCATATAATCAATATTCCACATCTTACATTTTTCCCCTATTCAATTAGGGTTATTATCATACATACAAATCACAAAGTATAGATACTTATCAATGCAATCAACAAAGTAGCGAGAGATCGGATCCGGCACGAGATGATTAAGAATGTTCTTGAGGAATTAGAGAGAGTTTTTTCGAGGGAATAGGGTTTGCTTGAGAAACGTATGTAATGGTAATTATGAATCATAATTCCTCTTATTAATCCTTACTCAACCGTCCGACTAATCCTCAAAACCCGTAGTACTCGATCGAGTACAACATGTTCTCGGTCGTGTACAACTTACTCGGTCGAGTGCCTAACTCACTCGGCCGAGTACACAAGAACATAATGCTATTTAAATGTCATACCAATCTACTCGGTCGAGTAGACTCTACCCGGCCGATTACCTAATCCACTTGGTCGTGTAAGCTTTACTCGGCCGAGTGCAAGTACACAGAAATATGGAGTATTACACATACTACCACGGGCAACCCAAAAGAATATGGCAAGCGTCCATAGGCACTACGTCGCACACCACCTCGTCCATATAAGAGCCCATTGCAAAGCATACTCGAGCCTGTTTTGTGACTTGCACCTTCTTACTGTCGTTTGACCAATGTAAAGCATAAGGCTCGAGATGAGCCGTGGTTGGCAAGGCAAGTTTAGAAACCAACTCACTCGAAGCTGCGTTTGTACAGCTTCCACCATCACTTATGACACTACACCACTTATCATTTACTTGGCACTTCGTATGGAAAATTTAAACACGCTGCTCGAATTGCTTTGGGTCATAATTTACTTGTAATGAACGAATCACCAAGCAAGTATCGTAAAATGGTGTTTCATAAATAACTTGGGTTCATCAAGGTTAAACACCCCACCTCTAGTTTCTTCCTCCTCACAAAACTCCTCACGGTACTTACCTCCCTCAAAGTCACCACCCGCTTATTTGGGCAGGCATTCTGATAGTGACCGAACCCCTGACACTTTAAACATCTAACTCTGGAAAGGTTGGTCTCCCTAGTCACACTATGTACGGTTGCCCCTAAATTGACTAGTGCGACTAGGAAAACCAACCTTTCCAGAGTTAGATGTTTCAAGTGTCATGGGTTCGGTCACTATCAAAATGCTTGACCTAATAAGCGGGTGTTGACTTTGAGGGAGGTTCTAGAGTACCGTGAGGAGTTTTGTGAGGAAGAAGAAACTAGAGGTGGAGTGTTTAACCTTGATGAGCCTAAGTTATTTATGAAACACCAACTTACGATACTTGCCTGGTGATTCGTTCATAACAAGTAAATTTTAACCCAAATCAATTCGAGCAGCGTGTTCAAGTTTTCCATACGAAGTGCCAAGTAAATGATAAGTGGTGTAGTGTCATAAGTGATGGTGGAAGCTATACAAACGCAGCTTCGAGTGAGTTGGTTTCTAAACTTGCCTTACCAACCACGGCTCATCCCGAGCCTTATGCTTTATATTGGTCAAACAACGGTAAGAAGGTGCAAGTCACAAAACAGGCTTAGGTATGCTTTGCAATGGGCTCTTATAAGGACGAGGTGGTGTGCGACGTGGTGCCTATGGACGCTTGCCATGTTCTTTTGCGACGCCCGTGGTAGTATGTGTAATACTCCATATTTCTGTGTACTTTCACTCGGCCGAGTAAAGCTTAAACGACCAAGTGGATTAGGTAATCGGCCGGGTAGAGTCTACTCGACCGAGTAGATTGGTATGACATTTGAAATAGCATTATGTTCTTGTGTACTCGGCCGAGTGAGTTAGGCACTCGACCGAGTAAGTTGTACACGACCGAGAACATGTTGTACTCGATCGAGTACAACGGGTTTTGAGGATTAGTCGGACGGTTGAGTAAGGATTAATAAGAGGAATTATGATTCATAATTACCATTACATACGTTTCTCAAGCAAACCATATTCCCTCGAAAAAACTCTCTCTAATTCCTCAAGAACATTCTTAATCATCTCGTGCCGGATCCGATCTCTCGCTACTTTTTTTATTGCATTGATAAGTATCTATACTTTGTGATTTGTATGTATGATAATAACCCTAATTGAATTGGGGAAAAATGTAATATGTGGAATATTGATTATAATTCATTTGGTCACATTTTTACCTCATTTTCGTCCCCATTTTAGTCCGTTTACACGGATTTGCGTGTCTTTAATTGCATTTTATTTCCCGATTCCCGCGCTATGAATATTGATCTCAATTTGCAGGAATTAAGGCGGAAATGAGGAAATCGGTGCATAAAGACATTGCATGAGTCGGGATTCGAAGATGAGTTGAAAAATGAAGAAATATGTCATCAGGTGGCCCAGGCCGGTCCCCAGACCGGCGGCCGGTCAACCGGCCCAGACCACCACTCCACTAATGAAAGAGGTGGAAAAGTGAAGAAAAGAGCCCAGGTAGCGCCGGCCGGCCTACCGGCGGCCGGTCGACTGCCCGGCCTGCACCTACATCAGAGGCAACATGAGAGAGTTTTGGTGCTCCAGGCCGGTGGGGGACCGGCGGCCGGTCGACCGGCCCAGACCAATATTTCCCATACTTAGAAGATTTTTGAAGATTTTGAAGGCAAAGTTCCTGAAGTCACGCATGTGCTCCAGGCCGGTCAGAGGCCCGGCGGCCGGTCGACCGGCCGGAAACACAGCATTGCAAAAATCGCCCTCTTCTTCTAATTTCTTCCTTAATTTCGAGGGACCTATATATACCCCCCTTATTATTTTGTAAGCAGTTTTTTTTTAGTTTTTTAACATTCCTTTTAGCACGAAACCCTAGAAATTTGTAACCCAAATTAATCATTAAATACTCTCCTAATATTTCCCTAATCTAGTTTAGTTTCTCATTTCAAGTTGTTGATTCTAGTATTTCATTTCATTTTTGGAGTTTGTATTGAAGACTTGGGTGAAGACATTCCCTCATACTCATCAATATAAGTTTTGTTTGGTATAAAATCTCTCATCTTTTTCATTGTTTATGCATTTAATTTCCATCTCTAGTTTATAGTTAATCTTTTGATTGTTATATTATTTCTCTCATAGTATAATGTTGATTGAAATTCCCCTTCCCTTTAGTGCTTTGATTTCTTTTACCATGTGTGAGTAGATTATCCTCTAGGGTTTAGGGGAGCCTAAGGGTGGATCATGTGGGGTATTAGGTTGGTTAATTAGCAAGTTTGTGGTAACTGATTTGGGTATTGCCCATATGAACACCAAGTGTTTGATGAAATGTGTGAACGAAAGTTACCATTTTATCAAGCATGGTTTGATCTTCTCTTAAGCGACGGTGGTAGAGACGATTAGACTAAGTGTTTATATGGGTGATTTGAGACGAATGCGATAGCTTGTTGATGATTATCGATTGTTGAGACATTGGCAATCGATTTTACTCGAATTATTTACCCCCTTTCGCTAGTTACCCGACTAACCCATTAAATCCCCCTAAGGTGAACCCTTTACCCTAGCCTTTCCCCTAATTGTTTTCATCTTTATTACTTAGCGATTACTTGTTTTTCCTAGTATTTAGTTAACTTTCCAATCCGTCATATTTTAGGCTAGAATAGGATTCAATCGAACTAGTAGTTGACCTCCCCCATCCTCGTGGATTTCGAACCCTTTATACTACTTTTATTGGGTTATTTTTGATGCTTGTTTTGACGACAAACCGATCATCAAATGGCGCCGCTGCCGGGGATGGCGTAAGGAAACTCGTAGTTTGTTTTGTGTCTTAGATTTAGCCAAGTTACTTGTTGTTTTTGTTGGTTTTTAGTTGTTAGATTATTTGTAGAGTGCCTTGCATTATTGTCTTTCCCTAGTGTGCCCAAAACCACACTAGGAGTCTAACTTGTTTTTGAGTTGCTTTGAGTGCATGCCTAGAGGTGAAGGTTTGTTCTTGAGCCATCCGGAACCCGAAAGGTTGTTTAGGACTCTCCGTGCCAATACACTTGCTCGGGTTAGGAATTCAAGAAGAGTTAGCCATCAACAAGCCAATACTTCAATTGCTTCTACATCCACTCCAACAATCGATTTCCCACAAAACAACACCATTGAACCCATATTTGAAACCCCCTTCTACAATACACAACAAAATACACCACCAAATTCACCACCTACAATACCTCAACAACAAAATCAACCACAAATGACGACTCTACGTGATCGTAACCGTCCCAACCACGATGATACCCAATCTCCAATCAATTTCGGTGTCTTGGCCCCTAATAATTTTGAGATTCACCCGTCTCAAATGAATGCTATTGAGCGGGATAGCTTTGGAGGCCTCCCGGATGAAGATGCTCATGCCCACTTGAGAAAATTCAAAAGTAGGGTTGGAATCATGAAAAGGAATGGGGTGCCCGAGGAAACCCGTTGCCTCATGTTGTTCCCATTTTCCCTCAAGGACCGGGCGGAGAGGTGGTTGAATAACCATCCTCCAAACACTTTCACCACTTGGGATGGTTTGGCTAAGGAGTTTCTAAGTAAGTACTACCCCGCCTCCAAAACGGCGATGCTAAGAAACGAGATTACCACCTTCCAACAAGAGGATGGAGAGTCTTTGGGAGAAGCATGGGATCGCTTCATGGATTTACTTGCCCGATGCCCTCACCATGGAATTGCGGATTGGTATGTAACCCAAACCTTCTATCAAACTCTCCTCCCTCAAACCAAGGCCATGGTGAATGCTTCCGCGGGGGGGAGTTTTGATCATTTAAATGACCAACAAGGGGCGGCATTGATTAAGAAGATGGTTGAGTCGGAATCTAGTTATGGTACTAGTTCTAGAGGAAATAGCTTGAGAAGGAGTTCTAAGTACCCAAGTGAGAACTTCTCAAATGCGGATACCAATGCCAAGATTGATTTGCTCACACAAACTTTCACTAAGGGTTTTGCCGAGCTTCAAAAAGCTCAAAATCAAAGTCAAGGTCATCATGTGAATGAAGCTAGTGGGTCTTATGCACCTCCCATGGAGGAAGCTTATCAAACCCCCACTTGTGAAATTTGCAATGGATATGGACACACCTTTGAAGTTTGTGGGAACAATGTCTCTTATAACAATGAAGGTGCAAATGATTATCAACATGTGAATGCTTTCCAAGGTATGAACAACAACCCAAGGCCCTCAAGGCCTCAATTCCAAAATCAAGGAGCTTATAACCCAAATTCAAATTTCTATCATCCAAGCCCAAAATTTCACCCAAACATGAGTTACAAAAGTCAAAATGTCTTAAACCCTCAACACACTCAAACTCAACCTTCCAACCCTCCGGGTTTTTCCCAACCTAGAGGAGGAGGTCAATTTTCTAGAGGAAACTATAACAATCAATTCAACAACTCTCAACAAGGTCAAGGATCCAATCAATTCCAAAATCAACAATTCAATGATCAAGGTTACAATAACCAAGGTAACTTCCAAAACCAAGGTAATTGGAACCAAGGTCAAGGAAATTGGAATCAAAATCAAGGGAACCAAAACTTCAACAATCAAGGCCAAGGTAATTTTTACCAAGGAAATCAAAACAATCAAGCAAGTCAAGGGGTTCCCGATCAATCTTTCCAAGGCCAAGGGCCAAATTTCAACAACAACCAAGGGTCAAATTTCAACAATCAAGGTTCAAGGGGGCAACAAGGAAACTTCAATAACAACCAACAAGGGAATTTTAACAATCAAAGAAACAACAACCAAGGGTCGAGTAGTCGGAATGACTATGCTTTTCCCCTTCCTTTGACAAATCAACCCCACCAAGAGAGTGATCCTTCAATAAGTGAAGTTTTGCAATTAGTCAAAAACATGGAAATCCAAAACAATTTGGCTTTGCAAAATGTCACTAATGCTCACAAAAAGGAGGTGAGAGAATTGGAAGCTAGGCTAGCTTCCCAAGCTTTGAACAATCCTCAAAGGCCTCCGGGAGGTCTACTTGCTCAGGGGAAAAGCTCCAAGGATGCTTCATCTAGCCACCATGCATGTGCGGTGACTTTAAGAAGTGGACTAGTGCTTGATAACCCCTACATGGATATGATGAATGATGAGATTCCAAATGATGCGCATGTTGAGGAAGGAGAAGAACTTGAAGAGCCCTTTTTGACTCCCACCTTGGAGTCAAAAGATGATGGCAAGGGTGAAGATGATCAACCCAAAGAGGGAGAAGAAGGGTATGTCGAAATTATGCCTTATGAAGAGGAGGTGAACAAGGATGTCGATGATGACGGAGTAGAGGTACAACCAATGGCAAGAGCTAAGGTAACCAAGAAAACTCCCATTCCAAAGGTATCTTTTAGCACTCCACTTGTTGTTTCCGATATCCCCTACCCCTCTAGAGCTTTGAAAACTAAGGAAAACTTCAAGTTCACCCAATTTAGAAAAATGCTTGAGGGACTTGAAGTGACCTTACCTTTCACCGATGTTATATTGAACATGCCCACTTACTCAAAATTTCTAAAAGACATCTTGACTCATAAGAGAACTTTGGGTACCCAAGATGTTATGATTATGGAGGCGGAGTGTAGTGCTCTCCTCATTAATCCTAACTCTTTCAAAATGCCAAAAAAACTTGGGGACCCCGGAAGTTTCTCTATCCCTTGTGTTGTGGGGGGGGTCATGATTTCAAGGGCATTATGTGACAATGGTGCAAGTGTAAGTGTCATTCCCTTAACTATTGCTAAAAGAATTGGACTTGAAAGTTTAACCCACACTTCTATGACTCTACAACTAGCGGATAGGTCCGTTAAGCAACCTTTGGGTGTGCTTGAGGACGTACCCGTTAAAGTTGGCAAATTTTTGATCCCCACGGATTTCGTTGTCCTAGATATCCCGGAGGATAGCCACACTCCCATCATCCTTGGTAGGCCCTTTTTGGCTACCGGAGGAGTCCTCATTGATGTGAGGGACGGGCGGCTAACCTTTAGGGTGGGAAACGAAACCCTTGAATTTAATCTTCCACATCTAGTGAAGGGACCAATGTTTCACAAAGCATGCTCGGTAGAAGTCATAGAGGAAGTGATTGAGAAGATGCATGAAGAAGAGAAGCATGAAGAAGAAGCTCTACAAGTGGCACTCCATGATGAGGAGATGGGAGATGACCACGAGGTAGATGATGAACTAATGAAGAAGGTGGAGGGCCTTCTCCCTCCAAAGGTACAACTTAAGCCCTTACCTCCCTCACTTAAGTACTCTTTTTTAGGTGAGGGAGAGACTTATCCCGTTATCATTAATGCTAATTTAAGTGAAGGCCAAGAACTTGAACTTTTGAAAGTCTTGAAAACTCATAGGGGTTCACTTGGATATAGCATTGATGATATCAAAGGGTTAAGTCCTAATCTTTGCATGCATAGGATTGTCTTGGAGGAGGGTAGCAAACCTAAGGTAGATGGGCTACGTAGGTTGAACCCTAAGATGGCGGAAGTGGTTAAAAGTGAGGTTATGAAGTTGTTAGAGGCCGGGATTATCTACCAAATAACCGATAGTTCTTGGGTGAGCCCCGTCCATGTAGTGCCCAAGAAAGGAGGGGTGACTATGGTGGAACAAGAGGATGGGACTCTCTTAGCTTCTAGACCCGTGACCGGGTGGCGGATGTGCATTGACTATCGCAAATTAAATGCCGCCACCCTCAAAGACCACTACCCCATCCCCTTTATTGACCAAATGCTTGAAAGGTTGGCGGGGCATTCTTACTATTCATTTCTAGATGGTTATTCCGGGTTTTTCCAAATCCCCATACACCCGGAAGACCAAGAGAAAACCACATTCACTTGTCCCATAGGAGTTTATGCTTATAGGAGGATGCCCTTTGGGCTTTGTAATGCTCCGGGGACTTTCCAAAGATGTATGACGGCAATTTTTGCCGATTTTCTTGAGAAGAGTATGGAAGTCTTCATGGACGACTTTAGTGTCCATGGAGACTCATTTGATCTTGGACTTTTAAATTTGTCTCATGTTTTGCAAAGATGTGAGGAGCACAACCTTGTCCTCAATTGGGAGAAGTGCCACTTTATGGTGGAGGAGGGGGTTGTGCTTGGTCACATCGTGTCTAAGAGAGGCATAGAAGTTGATATGGCTAAGGTTTCGGTAATAGAAAACTTGTCACCCCCTACAAATGTGAAGGGAGTGAGAAGCTTTCTAGGCCATGCGGGCTTTTACCGACGTTTCATCAAAGACTTTTCTAAAATAGCCAAGCCTTTAACTTCTCTTCTTCTCAAAGACACACCATTTGTATTTGATGAATTTTGCTTGAGTGCTTTTTGTAGGTTGAAGGAGGCTCTTGTGACGGCTCCCATAATCCGATCACCGGATTGGAGCCTTCCCTTCGAAGTTATGTGCGACGCCTCCGATTATGCGGTCGGGGCGGTGCTTGGCCAAGTTGTGGACAAGAAGCACCATGTAATCTACTACACAAGCAAAACTCTTGATCAAGCCAAAGTCAACTACTCTACGACGGAAAAGGAGATGCTAGCTATTGTTCATGCCGTGGAAAAGTTCCGGCAATACTTTGTTGGTGCTAAGGTTGTGGTATACTCGGATCACTCCGCTTTGAGGCAATTGTTAGTGAAAAAGGATGCAAAGCCAAGGCTCTTGAGGTGGATTCTTTTACTTCAAGAGTTTGACTTGGAAATTAAAGACAAGGCGGGGTCGGAGAATGTTGTTGCCGACCACCTATCTAGATTGACTACCGAAGATCATGGGTTGAAGGATGAGAGTGGCCCGATCAATGAGTGGTTGAGAGAAGATAGTTTGATGATGATAGGTGGTAAATCACCATGGTTTGCGGACTTGGCAAATTTGATTGTGAGCGGGTTTATTCCGGAAGAGTTGGATGCTAGAGCTAGGAGGAAGTTGAAGCATGACTCAAAACGCTATTTTTGGAATGACCCACATCTTTTTCGCAAGTGTGGTGATGGCATGTTCCGAAGATGTGTTCCTAGAGAAGAAGGTATGGAGATAGTTGATAGAATTCACAACTCGGCCTATGGGGGCCACCTTGGTACATCTCGCACCATTGCAAAGGTGTTACAAGGTGGTTTCTATTGGCCATCTATGTTCAAGGATATCCACTACTTTGTCAAATCTTGTGATCGGTGCCAAAGAACGGGGAATATTAGTCAAAGGAATGAGATGCCCCTTCAAAACATTCTTGAGATTGAGCTTTTTGATTGTTGGGGAGTTGATTTCATGGGACCATTTCCCAACTCTTGTGGGAATGAGTACATTTTGGTAGCGGTGGACTATGTGTCCAAGTGGATTGAAGCCGTCGCCACCCCAACAAATGATGCTAAGGTTGTTATCAAGCTCTTCAAGAACACTATATTTCCGAGATTTGGGACCCCAAGGGTGGTGATTAGCGACGGGGGTTCGCACTTTAGGAAGAGCACTTTCAAGTTCTTACTTTCTTCCCATGGTGTCACTCATAAGACCGCTCTTGCCTACCACCCTCAAACTAGTGGGCAAGTAGAGGTCTCAAACCGTCAAATAAAAGCTATCTTGGAGAAGACTACAAGCAAAGGTAGGAAGGATTGGTCTCAAAAGCTTCCGGATGTTCTATGGGCCCTTCGCACCGCTTTCAAAACTCCACTCGGCACAACTCCTTACAAGCTTGTTTATGGAAAAGCTTGTCACTTGCCAATCGAGGTGGAGCACAAGGCATGGTGGGCCTTAAAGGAGATGAACTTTGATATTGATATGGCCGGAGAGCTACGATTTCTCCAAATGAATGAACTTGAAGAGCTAAGACTTGATGCCTACGAGAGCTCAAAAATCTACAAGGAGCAAACAAAGAAATGGCATGATGCCAAATTAGTTGATAAAGATGTAAAAGTGGGTGACCAAGTCTTGCTCTATAATTCTAGAGTCAAGTTGTTTCCGGGAAAGCTACGCTCTAGATGGTCGGGTCCTTTCAAAGTTATTGACATTTCACCACATGGAGCTTTTGAACTTTGGAGCGAGGAAGGTGGTAATTTCAAGGTCAATGGGCATCGAGTGAAAAGATATTTCGATGGAGATGAAAAGGGAACGGTGGAAGTACTCTTCCTTGGGGATCCACTTCCCGAGGAGGAGTCTTGTTTGTAAACTCTTGAGATTTGATAGGTTTGGTGGAGTCCCTCAACAACCACCAATTTTTTGTATATAGCATGCATATTAGGAATAGTTGTGAAGATTTGGATTTGTGTACTCGGGTTTTCCGTCTTTAGGAAGAAGTTTTAGGAAAGTTTGAAACACTTGTAGTCGGGTTTGGTTTGAAACCGTATCATTGGGATTATGTTGGTTGGGTGATTATTGTTGGTGACTTGGGTTTCTTAGGGGATTTGTTGTGACTTTTGAAGACGAGGTGAAGATTTGAAGGCGTGCTCCAGGCCGGTCTACCGGCAGCCGGGCTGCTGACCGGCCCAGAGCACTCCAGAAGGTGATGTTTGAAGATGGAAAATCGAAGTGCAGGTATTCCAGGCCGGTCGACCGGCAGCCGGGGTCCAACCGGCCTGGAGCACTTTATCTTTGGAGTTGGAATTTTTGGAATTTTTGACCTGTGCTCTAGGCCGGTTGACCGGCGGCCGGTCTGACAACCGGCCCGGAGAACATTATTACTAACATTTTGAAGGTCGAAATTATTTAGCTGCGTTCTAGGCCGGTCGACCGGCAGCCGGGGTCTGACCGGCCTAGACTACCTGATAACGCAAAAACCCAAAAATCCAAAAAAATCAAAATTTTGACTTGGGGTCCAGGCCGGTCGACCGGCGGCCGGTGTCTGGACCGGCCCAGAACTCACCCGAGAGCCATAAACAACTCGTGAGCCCCCATTTTTCTTTCATTCTTCTTCATTCAACTTTCCTTCTTCCTTCTTTCTTCCTTCAAACCCACATAAAATCTCCACAAAACCCACAAACACTCACACAAATCACCACAAAATTCACCAAATCCAACATCTAACCCACAAATTAACCCACTACTTCACCTAAATTCATCCCAAAACCTCAAAAACCCAATTTTTCCCTCTTTCAATTGAATATTCCGAAAATCAACATGGCTCAACAACCACCAAGGAAAAGAACAAGGGCTCAACTTGAGGCCGAGTTGGAGGCTAGGCTTCAGCAGGTGACGGCGGGAATGGGTCCGGATAACGATTTTCCGGATATCGTCTTCGTAAGCGAAAGAGCAAGAGGTAAATTTCAATGTTTAAAGCGTAGACCTCTTCCCCACTCCCGTTTTATTTGCCGGAATACTATGCGGAACCTTGGCCTTGATACGGTCACTCTTGGACTTTTCAAGGGTTTGGGTATGGGGGAACTATACGGGCAGCACTTCCGTACTTACCCCCGTCTCACTTGGGAATTTTTGAGTTCGTTTAGTCATGAGAAAGATAGAAATACGGGTATGGTCAAAATTGTTTCCTTTCGCCTACTTAATACTGCATTCAACCTTCCCCTTGAGAAATTTTGTAAAGTTTTAGGGGTCAAATATCATAAGTCGTACAAGGTCCCCGAAAGCTTTAATGTGAATGATGTGTGGACTGCAATATCGGGTTTTGAGTTTGAGAAAGGAACTAAGAGACCGGCAAATGCTTGCCACAATGCCCCTATTAGGTTTTGGCATAGGTTTATGGGTTGGACGTTGTTTGGGAGAGAGGAGTGTCATAATTTTAGGGCCGATGAGCTTTCGATTTTGGCGGATTACTTGTTCCAACAGCCGCATAAATTTGGGATCAACATCGGTCATCATGTCGTTATCCACTTCCAAAAAATTGCCAATGACCCGTTTAGCCCTACCGGAATCCATTTAGGGGGGATTGTTACCAAGATTGCTCATGTGCTTTGTAGAGATGCTCTAGATGAGCGTAATTTGAGGTGTTTAGGGGGATACTCATTGTTGACGGAGGACTACGTTTTTAAGAAGCTTGAGTGGGTAATAAAGAGAGTTGAGGACGGGAAGACTTATTGGGGGATTCGAGGGGTAAATTCTATTCCCCTCCCTAATAGTGCGGCTATGAAAGTGGTTCCTGATAGCGCACATTATCTTCTCCCCTTAGAGGAGGAGAACCCTCCACCACCACCTGAAGAAACCCCGGAAGATCCTTTCGCTCCAGTTACCGCATTTAGGCGAGATCCTACTGCCCCCGTCACTACATATAGGAGAGAGGAGCGGGGCCCCACTTCCACCACATTGCCTTATATGAGCCCCTTCTATCATCAGCAGCAGTGGCGCCCTTGGCCCAATTCATCCCAACCCGACACATCCACTTCCACCACTACCAGTTACCCACCTTTGGATCCCTCCTTGATCCAGTTCCTGGCCGACATGACTTTGGCCTCCGAGGCAGCAGCTACGGAGAGAGAGGCAGCGGCTAGGGAGAGAGAGGCGGCAGCTAAGTGGCGAGAGGAGGAAGCTCGGGATAGAGCTCTTTTGTCGCAGCGGATGGACCGGATGTATGATGACTTGGCTCTTGGCCAATACCCTTCTTACGATAATTGGTGTAGGGAGGGGTATAGGGAGCCAGTTGGCCCACATCCGTCCTATTTCATGTGGCCAGAGGGCGGGTATGATCAGGGTTCTAGAGTGTTTGGTGATTTTAATGTTCAGCCAGACTATTATTCTTCTGCGCCGGGTTTTACTCAGCCGGTAGTTGATGAGGAGGAGGTGGACCCAGAGACTGCGGCTCAGAATGCCGAGTGGTTTGACAGGATGGGTCCACGGTTCGAGATAGTGGAGGGGGGCGGCTCTGGTTCGGGAGCCCAGGATGTAGATGCGTCTTTTGCTGAGGCCAGTCATGGCCAATTTGATACTACATCCTCTGATTTCACTGGATACTCTTGAGGCCGGAAACCCATGAGTATTATCCCTTATAATCCAAATCTTCATCATATTTACATTTTCGCATGCATTTAGATAGTTGTATTATATCTGAGCCTAGTCATCCATTTAGTTTCATCCATTTAGTTGCATCCATTTAGGCTTGCATTAGAATTTAATTTTGTAACATATCGTCACATATTAGCCTTGCATCCATATAGTGTAGTTCGCATTTACTTAGATCATGACATTGTATTATATCATTTTGCATTTAGTTTTAGGACTTTTATTTAGTCCATGCATTTACTTAGAGCTAACCCTCTCGTATATATTGTTCATATTGTTTTTATTTTTCAAAATATTTAAAAACCCCAAAAACAAGTTTTTATTTTTCAAAATATTTAAAAACCCCAAAAACAAGTTTTTATTTTTCAAAATATTTAAAAACCCCAAAAACAAGTTTTTATTTTTCAAAATATTTAAAAACCCAAAAACATGTTATTTGTTTTGAATTCACCCCTCACACCATGTACATACTAAGTGTGGGGAGAGAATTCTCAAAAAAATTGAAAAACCCAAAAAAATTTGTTTTGTTTTTCCTTTTCTTTTTTCTCTCCTTTCATATTTGAGTCACTTACTCGGGGACTAGTAAGACTTAAGTGTGGGGAGGATTTTATTTCTTTTGTATATATCGTTGATTTTTGAAAAAAGTTGAAAAATGCCTAAAAATCGAAAAATTTGAAAATTTTCCAAAAAAATATATGTTTAGATTAGTTGTATATAGTTTATTTTGTATATATTGCCGTGTGTTTCTTTTTATCTCCATTCATAGGTGCGCCCCACATCATATGAGGCACGAAAAAGGGAAAATGAAGACGCTTTGGTGAG
>JAIUZE010001421.1:0-34712 GCA_022085475.1 Heliosperma pusillum | reverse complement strand
TTGAGGACCCGGATGTCTCCAGCTGGACTTTACCACTTTCTTCACAATGAGGATAGTCCGCTATCAGAGAAACAAATTCAAGCTATCCAAGAAATGGGATTTGGTTCTCTATTGCTTCTTCAAATAAAGAAAGTTTCGGGAAGCTTGGCATATTGGCTTGTTTCGAATTATGACCCGATTAAAGGATGCTTGTTGGACGGGAAGCTTCCGATTTTAGAGGAAGATATATATCTTTCCCTGGGATTACCAATGGGTCCAAATGTTGTCATTGAAGCGTCTAATAGAGATAAGTGCCCTGTTTATCTGTCTGTTTTGGAGAAGTTCAAAAGCCAATTCGGCAATGATTCCATTGATGTCAAAGACATTCTGGCCAAGCTCCCTACACAAAAAGAAGGCGGAGATGATTTCAAGCGCAATTTCATCATTTACATTTTCTCTGCTCTTTTAGAGGGTGTTGTAGGGAATCAGGCCAGTTTGAAACTTCTTAAAAGTCTTGCAAACACCGACTCGATCTCTGATTTCAACTGGTGCAACTTCATCAAAAGGAAGTTGGCTGACCAAGTTCAGTCTTGGGAAAAGGAAGAGTTTGAGACCAAACAATTGAAAGAAAACTGGTTTGGTGGCCCAATTATGGGCTTGGTTTTTGTTTATCTAGACCGGTGTGTCTTCAAATCACGCCTTGTTAGTCGCCAGTTTCCGACACTCTCCACCTGGACAACAGAAGCTATATTGAAGAGAATTAATGATGAACTGAACGACAAAAATTCTAAGACGAGAACTTTTGGCAGGGGTTCTGTTGAGCCTCCACTTGTAATGAGTCAGCATATGCCACATGCACCTTCTTCGCTTCTTAAAATTGACTTTCGGCAGACTTCCAAAAGTCTTGGTGCTCCTTCTTCTGAACATCAATCTGTGAAGCAATCTGAACAACAACAACCTGAGCAACAACAATCTGAACATGCTGAAACTGCTGCTCCTGCTGTATCTAACAATTCAGGCAGTGCTAGTGAGTTTGTTGATAAATTTGCGGAATCCGCAAAGGTCTTGGCTCAAGCCTTTTTGCAGTACAAAAGTCTTGCTAGCCAAGCTCCCAGCAAGCTACATTCCTCACCAACAGTTGATAAACTAGTTGCAGCTGCGGATGGTATGGCAGAAGGTTTTAGGTTATCCCAACATGAAAAGTGTGGGAATGAGGATAATAGGAAGGATGAGGATAATGGGAAGACTGTGGAGGAGAAGGAGATTGTGGATAATGAGGAGCATGAGCAGAACAAGGAGAATATTTTGTCTTGTGATGTTGTGAATATTGCCGAGAATACGGAGAGAATTACTGGGTGGTCTGAGGCTGATTTGTTGGCGGCACTGGAGATTATGGATGAAGCCTTCCAACCAATACAGCCACATCATTCACCACCAAAACCAGAATGCCCATCCTTTAGGCTCCTACCACTTGATGACCATCTTTTATCTCAACCCAAAGAATTACTGTCTAATTAACATTTCCAATTAAATGTAATTAAAGTTTCCAATTTCAATATTTGAGTTTTATGACCATTACTTTGCAAGTCGCAAACCAATGTAAGGGCCATATCTATGTTCATAACAACCAAATGACAACATGGCTAACAAAATCCAATAGATTCATATGAAAACGATTGACATAAAATTCTGTTAAAATAAAATCATAATCATAATAATCGACATCAACACCGTAAACCATTGAAAATGAAGGAAAAGGATAGGATTGAGAAGTTGGCCTAGACAACCTACTGTTAATTGTAAGCAACACTCTTCTTCGTGTTCTTCGTCTTCTACCAATTCATATTAAAAGCTCTGACATTCACAAAATAAGGTCTGACATTCACAAAATAAGGTCTGACATTCACAAAATAAGGTCTGACATTCACAAAATAAGGTCTGACATTCACAAAATAAGGTCTGACATTCACAAAATAAGTTTCAGACCTTCTATGTTCAAATATCAAGCTCTAAGTTTCACAAAATCTTGTCGAAGTTTCCCAAAATCAAGATAAGAGAAAGAGTTAATCAAAATAAACGCAATAAAACTTGTTCTCCTTCCATCGTCATCATGCTCACATCGCCATCATTCTCTACACTCTTCTTCTTCCTCTTCTTCTTCTTCTCCTGATGTATCACCCTGTTAAACAAAGTGTCACAAAACAAGCTCTAAGATTCATATTAAAAAGTCTGACATTCACAAAATAAGCTCTGAAATTCACCAAATAAGAAAAACAGCAAAAGTTTCAGAACTTGTTCACAAATCTAGGGCTAAGTTTCACAAAATCTAGTCGAAGTTTCACAAAATCAGGAGCTAGATTCACATTTCACAAAAATAAGGTCTTGACATTAACAAAAATAAGGTCTGACATTCAAAAAAATAAGGTCTGGACATTTCACAAAAATAAGTTTCAGGACCTTCCGTTCAAATATCAAGCTCTAAGTTTCACAAATCTTGTCGAAGGGCCAAACAGAGAAGAGAAGAGTTAATCAAAAGTAAACGGGAAGTAAAACCTTGGATCCGGCGACGGCCAGGCGTGCAGCAGGAGCACAGCGCCAGAAGTCGCACACGCTGAGGCGGCAGAGGCGGCGCGGCGCCGGATGTCTCACCCTGTGAAACAAATAGTGTCACCAAAAACAAGCTCTACGATTCATATTAAAAAGCTGGGCATTCGCAAAAAAGCTCTGGAAATCACCACATAAGAAAAACAGCAAAAGTTTCAGAACTTGTTCACAAATCTAGGGCTAAGTTTCACAAAATCTAGTCGAAGTTTCACAAAATCAGGAGATAGATTCACATTTCAGAACTAAAAAAGCAGAAGTGAAACTAAAATCACATACTTGATCTTCGGGAGGAAGCTCTGCAAAAGCATTTGGACAATTCCTTTTATCATGGTGTGACATACGTTTACACTTAGCACACAACCTGTTCGGTTTTTTTGCCTTCATAATTGCCTTATTTTTACCACTCACCAATCTTTTACCACTACCCTTATTCTTAGAGACCTTAGGTGGTAGGATCTTGACTTCTTTTGGAATCTTGCAGTTCAGAAGGACCTCCAATTCCTGTTCCTTTGTCAAAGGCGTTGGGTTTGGCTCCAACTTCTTTCGGAATTCTCTAATTAGCTCAGCAAACTCACTCAGATCGGAATCTTCTTTAGTTTTTAGGATACCAAGAGTTGTATATATCTCAGACCAGACACGAGGCATTCCAAATTTCTTATTAGCAGCAGAATCGTAGTTTTCCAGAAGGTTTCCGTTCGAATCATGAACTGGGTTTCTGAGTGCATCATTTCTCCATCTACGCAAGATGTATTTCTCAGGTAATTCCTTAAACTTCGCTGAGCAAATATAGATGATGTGGCTGCATAAAATACCTTTCCTTTCAAACATTTTACATGAACAACTTAGATCCAGTGTTCTCATATTGTACTCAACCGCATATCTCTTTCGCTTGTTCGCGTCCTCAACCATTGAAACCTCAAAGTTAGTTACTGGATCTGGTGGGGTATATCCACAGACACTACTCGCATTTATCGAAAACTGAACCTCCTTTTGGAACTCTGGGAACACTTCATGCGTATAGACCCTCACTGCTTGGTCCTCCCATTTTGACCCGAATTTTGTTTCAGTCATTGAACTATCGCTCTGTGCTTCAAGAAGCTTTAGATTGTGCCTTTGTTGGTCCATGGCACTCTCAAATCTCATCCAAAATTCCACGAGAGTCCCATATTTATTTTCAAATCTCTTGAAGAAGCTATTCGTACTCTCTGATCTTTGTGTGGTTTTTAAAATGTTTCCCATTGGCACATTCCTGAAATAAGCGGGGATCCACTGGTCTCGTTCTGCAAACTTGTCAGTCAACCATTTATGTCCTTCTAACGAGAACTCCCTCATGACCTTATCCCAATTCTCTTCAAATTCCTCAGGCTCTATGTCGTCATTCCAGACAACATTGTTCAGACGGCTTAAGAACTCAGTTTCTTTGCAAATTTTGCTCCCAACCTTGTCTGTTACTTTTTTCATAATGTGCCACATGCAAAAGCGATGTCTAGCTATTTTGAACACGGCTGCAAAATCACAAAATCACATTATCTCATATTTTCAAGATCATTGTTTAATCTCATATTATGTCATAATGTGCCACATGCAAAAGCTATGTCTAACAAATGATGTCTCTCGATTCACCAAAAAGTATAACTAAATGATTCACCAAGTTTCACAGAAGAATGTCTAATATTCACAGAAAAAGGTCTGAGATTCACCAAATAAGAAAAAGAGTAAGAACAGGTGATTTTAACCAAGTTTCACAAAAAAGGCTCTAATATTCACTAAACAAGGTCTAAGATTCACCAAATAAGAAAAAGAGTAAGAAGAGGTCATTTTAACCAAGTTTCACAAAAAAGGCTCTAAGATTCACTAAATAAGGTCTGAGATTCACAGACAGACCTGGAACTGCAATTATTATTGCTGGGTCTTGGTCAGTGATGATGTACTGTGGTTCTTTGCCACCCATTATTTTCAAAAATTGCTGAAACGCCCAAATAAATGCTCCATCGTCCTCATGGTCTAAAAGAGCACATCCAAAAGTTACCGATTTCTTATGATGGTCAATGCCAGTGAAAGGCGTGAATTTCATGTTGTATTTGTTTGTTCCATATGTAGGATCAAATGAAAATGCATCACCAAACAATGCGTAAGATCTCTTGGACACCGCATCTGTCCAAAAAATCCTTGTCAAAGACCCGTCACTATCCGTTTCATAAGCAAATTCCAACCCTTTCGTTTCTTTAAGGGTTTCCAAACGCGATATGAACATTTGTCCATCCTTACAGTTAAGTAGACACTTCACATTCCGTTGAAAATTCTTGAATTGCCTAAGGGAAGCTCCCACATTTTCAAAACCCTCTGCTTGCTCCTTGCATAAGTTGTATGTTAAACTAGGCCCAACATTCAGTCTCGAATTCTGGATAATCAACTGCTTATGATATGCTTCCAGTTTATTTATATTTTCTGCAAGTTTCTCGAATTCCCTATCTTTCACCGGAGTCAGTGGGTGATTGTGACCCTCGTAGAATAGTTGAATCTTGTACATGCCTTTTTTGAACATGAATTTGATCATCGCTTCACACCCCCACCTTTTAATCTTGGTTATCCTAGTACCTGTTCGCCTATTAGAACTCTCAGCCTCATCTCCACCTCCACCCTTTTTCGCTCCGGTTTTAGCAGTTGATTTTGTCTTCGTTTGTGCACCAGCTTGGGGAGGACGTCTTTTCCTCTTATTAAAACCTTCACGATGGCAAACCATGACTTTTGTTCGAATAATACCATCATGAAACCTCTTAGTTGAAGACAGCCTTCCTTCAAACCCACAAGCAATAGCATAAATTCTGTAGAACATAATCGCTGACTCTAAGTCCACAAATGTTTTGCCAATCACCGGTGTAAACTTCTCTTCAATCCTACTTATCCATTGCTCACTACCACACGGTGTGTAAGTTACCAAAGTAGTAGGCGTGGAAATAGTTGGCATTGTAGGGGTTGTTGAGACAACAGTAGAAACCTCACCATCCTGACCAGAACTACCAACATTAGAGCAAAGATCCTCACCACAACCGACACGAGGCGTCACACCACAACTACCAGAATTAGAGCGTTGGAGTTGACATTGGAATCAACACCTAAGGAGATAAAAGGTTCAACAAAATCAGATTAACAAGAACTCAAACAAGCTGTATAATTCACAAAACGAGGCCTACAAGATTCACAAAATAATAGACACAGCAAGTTTCAAGTTTCATAATATTATCTTTTACTTTCACAAAACAAGTTCTAAGTTTCACAAAAAAATCTCTAAGATTCACAAACAATAGAATAGAGCAGAGAAGATGATTTTAACCACTTAGCTAGTAGTCAGTTTTATAATATTATCTTCTAGGTTCACAAAACAAGCTCTAAGTTTCACAAAACAAGGTCTAAGTTTCACTGAACAAGGACTGTGATTCACAAAATAAGGAAACGAGCAAAGTACATGATCTTATTAATTTCGATCAAGTTTCAGAGTATTATCTTTTATATATATTCACAGATGAAGCTTCAATATTCACTAAACAAGGACTCAGATTCACAAACTTAACATATGAATTCATAAAACACAATCTATGATTCATAAAACATTAATTAGCGTAAAAAAAAAAATACCTGTTTCAACCGTTGTATTATCAGCAACCGTTGCGATATCTACAATCTCCATAGCAATTACAGCTGCAAATCGACGAAAATAATGTAATAAGTAAATCGCGAGCCTTTTATCATCAAGGAAATATCAATCGATCGTTATATCATCGATTTATGATCGATTTAGGATTGAATTAACAAACCTATATTATTATGCTCTGGAAATTAACTGGAAAATACCTGGAAATCTTCGTCTTTGATTGATTGATGGAATGATCAATTACCTAGATGAATGATCAAAAATAAACTTATGCAATTGATTGTTGGAAATCTTCGTCTTCTCTCGAAAATTTGAATGAATGATCGATTGAATTACCTAAATTTATGCAATTGATTGAATGATGCAATTAACAAACTTATATGATTGATTGAGTTACCTAAATTTATGCATGAAGATATCAATCTGTGATATTATAAAGATTTTATGAAGATTTTATGAAGATATATTTTTTGTTAGTTTTTTTAGAGAGAGATGGGTTAAGTGTTTTGGGCTTTTTATTTTTTTAGAGAGAGAAATGATTTTGGGTCAAATGAAAAGTTAGGAATGACCCCAACAATTTTTCAGCCCAATGCATATTAGAAATTAGGTGTCAGTCCAACAAAGTCTGAGATTCACATGATAAGGTCTCAGATTCACAAAACAAAGTCTCAGATTCACATATTAAGGTCTGAGATTCACAAAACAAACAAAGTCCAAGTTTAATGGATGAATTTGGTGAGGCTAGCCGCCTCGCCATAATTAGCTGCCTCACCGGATCCGGTCTCTCTCTATATATATATATATATATATGGGTTCAAATGAGTCCCCTTAGTATATTTGAGTCCTTGAGTCTTAATCCAAGCCCTTGGATTAGAAGGATGAAAGGCTAGGATTAAAACAAAATGGAAGGCTAGGATTGTGAGACACACACAATCAAATTCATTCAAACCCTAATATAAATACCCTTCACTCACTCATTTTCTCTCATTTTCACATATACCACACTCTCTCTACCTCCCTTCTCTCTCATCAATCCTCTCAAAACAAAAAAAAAAAATACTCCCTCACCTACCATCACCGGCCACCACCCCCACTCCTCCACCATTTCCGCCACCCACCCGCCCTATTCACCGACCATCAGCACCTACCACCACCCCCACACCGACGCCGCCCAATCCTGCCACCACCCCCGCAACGACGACCCTCTGCCCTGCCACCAACCCCCTGCACCGCAACCCTACACCGACCACCAACCCCCCTGCACCGCGACCCCCACCACCACCGGGAACCCCCAGAGCCCCTTTACCCGCCTCTCCTCACCGCCTCCTCGTCCTCACCGCCTCCTCTACCGCTGCTCTGCCGCCTCTTCTACTCTTTTTTTTTTTTCAGATTTAGTGGGTTTTGTTTTTGAGGTTGATGGGTTATTGTTTTTTTTCTTTTTCAGATTTTTTTTCTTTTTCCATGTCTTTTAATTCTACTAAAATGACTATTAGTTTCAAAAACCCAATAAACAAACTTTTTAAATCTACTATTTTCAGATTTCTACCATCACACTTAGATTTGAAAAAAGGTAAAATGGGTAAAAAACACAACCACTATCATTTCAAATCTTGTTTTTTATTTTTCAGATTTACTATGTTTTCTATTTTATTTTAGATCTCATTTTTTTATATGTCTTTTTTTTCTAGATCTAGTTTATTTGCTTTTTTTCTAGATCTCATTATGTATTTTTTTGTTTCTAGTTCTAATTTATTTATTTTCAGATTCACTTCTTTCTTCTTTTTTTCGTTTTTCATTTTTTTGAATTTCTTATGATTTTCTATTTTATTTTTATCTCGTTTTTTAATATTTTTGTTTCTAGTTTTTTTTTAATATTAATATATATTGTTTTTTTTCCAGATCTAGGTTTTTTTGTTGTTGTTGGTTTATTATAGTTGTTAAGTATGGGCTAAAGTTTCACTAGTATTTACTAAAGTTTCACTAGTATTTACTAAAGTTTCACTATTATGTACTAAAGTTTCACTATTATGTACTAAAGTTTCACTATTATGTACTAAAGTTTCACTAGTATTTACTAAAGTTTCACTATTATGTACTAAAGTTTCACTAGTATGGACTAAAGTTTCACTAGTATGGACTAAAGTTTCATTAGTATGGACTAAAGTTTCACAATAATGGACTAAAGTTTCACAATTATGGACTAAAGTTTTACAATTATGGACTAAAGTTGCACTGGACTAAAGTTATTGGACTGAAGTTACACTAGAAAAGACTAAAGTTACCTAAACATGAGTTACACTATAATTGACTAAAGTTACACAGTTAATAAATGAAGTTTCACTAATAAAGTTTCAAGTTACAAAAATAATGGTTGAAGTTACACTCTTAATGACTAAAGTTAGCCTCATAAAAAGGCAAAAATCACATAAACTTATCTTAAAGTTACATAAATTCAAATTTATATACTCGAAATCACATTTTATTTTGAAGTTACACAAATAATGGTTGAAGTTACACTTTTAATGACTAAAGTTACCCTCATAAAAAGGTAAAAATCACAGAAATTTATCTTAAAGTTACATAAATTCAAATTTATATACTCGAAATCAAATTTTATTTTGAAGTTACACAAATAATGGTTGAAGTTACACTCTTAATGACTAAAGTTACCCTCGTAAAAAGGTAAGAATCACATAAACTTATATTAAAGTTACATAAATTCAAATTTATATGCTCTAAATCACATTTTAGCTTAAAGTTACACAAATAATGGTTGAAGTTACACTTTTAATGACAAAAGTTACATCATTATGTACTCGTAATGTAGGTGAAAGTCATTAAAACTCACTCATTTGGTTTTAATCTTGTCCCTTCATTTTGTTCTAATCTTGTCCATTCATTTTTCTTTTAATCTTAGCCTTCCATCTTGTTCTAATCTTGTCCCTCCATCTCTTTCATCCAAAGGGCAAGATCGATGAGGACTCATGGACTCAATTTTAAAGGTGGACTCATTATAACTTGACTCTATATATATATATATATATATATATATATATATATATATATATATATATATAGAGAGAGATAGGTTCTTATGAGTCCACCATTTTTGTTGAGTCCATGAGTCCTCATCCTAGCCATTGGATGAGGGAGATGGATAGATGAGATTGTAGAGACAAAAACACACTTAACACTAATCATTTACCTATGCACTAATTAATTAACTTTCTCTCTCTAGCCTTTAGTTAATCACTTTTGAGCACTTTTAAGTATATGAGATTTATGAGTGTAACTTCAGCCCCTGTTTGTGAAACTTCAAACAAAAATTTGGTTTCGACTATATAAATTTGAATTTATGAAACTTCAAGACAAGTTTATGTGATTTTAGACTTTTTATGAGTGTAACTTCAGTCATTACGAGTGTAACTTCAACCATTATTTATGTAACTTCAAACTAAAATGTGATTTCGACTACATAAATTTGAATTTTTGAAACTTCAAGACAAGTTTATGTGATTTTAACCTTTTTATTAGTCTAACTTTAATCATTACGAGTGTCACTTCAACCATTATTTGTGTAACTTCAAACCAAAAATGTAATTTCGACTACATAAATTCAAATTTATGAAACTTCAAGACAAATTTAAGTGATTTTAGCCTTTTTATGAGTGTAACTTTAATCATTACGAGTGTCATTTCAACCATTATTTGTGTAACTTCAAACTAAAATTTGATTTCGACAACATAAATTTGAATTTATAGTGGATCTTTATGCTTTAGTCTTTCCTCGTGTAACTTCAGTCCAAACTAATGTAACTTCAGTCCAAACTAATGTAACTTCAGTCCAAACTAATGTAACTTCAGTCGCTTTAGTCTTTCCTCGTGTAACTTCAGTCCAAACTAATGTAACTTCAGTCCTTAACTATGTAACTTCAGTCCTTAACTATGTAACTTCAGTTATATAACTCTTAATTGTATAACTTTAGTCTAAAATAGTGTAACTTTAGATCTGGATTTAAAATAAATAAATAAAAACATAACAAATTTGAAAAAAATAAACATAAAAGATAAAAAAATGTGTAACTTCAGTTACTAAAAGTGAAACTTCAGTTAGAAACTTCAGTTACTATATGTGAAACTTCAGTTACTGTATGTGAAACTTCAGTTACTATATGTGAAACTTCAGTTATTATATGGTTTTTTAGATCCGAAAAAGTAATAAACATAAAAAACTTGAAAAATAATAATGAGATCTAAAAAATAAAAATATAAAAACTCAGTTTTTAATAATGTAACTTTATTATTTAAAAGTGTAACTTTTAGGCTTAATAGTGTCACTTCAAGCCTTAATAGTGTCACTTCAAGGCTTAATAGTGTAACTTCAAGGCTTAATAGTGTCACTTCAAGGCTTAATAGTGTCACTTTAAGCCTTAAAAGTGTAACTTTAAGCCTTAAAAGTGTAACTCAAAAAATCAGATCTAAACATAACAAACTATAAGAAATAACAAAATTAAAAAACAACCAAAAAAATAAATATAGAAAGAATATCTGAAATATATGTGACTTTAATAAATAAGTGACTTTAATATAAAATATATGTGACTTTAATAAATAAGTCGTGTAACTTTAACAGAAAATTTGTGTTACTTTAATATACAATATGTGTTACTTTAGTAGACATCATTAGCATTTGAAACCTTTTTATTAGATCTAAAAAAAAGAGAAAAAAAAACTAAACAAAACAAAACAAAAGCTACTGGCAGTAAACAAAAGCTTGTTTGGTAAACAAGCAAAACAAATCTGAGAAAGGAGAAGGAGGAGGGAGGTGGAAGAAGGGAGGAGGGCCGCGGCTGTCCGTGGTGGACAGAGGAGGGCCGGAGGTCGGTGGAGAGGAGGAGAGGAGAGAACATGAAGTTGAGGAGAGAGAGACAGACAGAGGAGGAAGACGGACGAAGGGGAAGCCGCGACGGCTGTGGCCGGAGGTGCGTGGTGCCTCCATGTCGTTCTTCTTTCTCTTTTTTTTTCCAGATCAAGAGTTAGGGTGCCGGCTGTGGCCGGAGATGCGTGGGTGGTGCGTGAGTGGTGCGGGTGGGTGGTTGTTGTTGAAGGAAGTTGTTGGAAGTGGTAGTGGTGGGTCGTGGCTGGTGGGTCGTGGCTGGTGGGTCGTCGCGGGTGGGTCGTCGCGGGGGAAGATGTGGTCGTAGGCGGCTGGTGGAGGCCGTAGTTGGTTTTGTGAGTGGTGGGTAGGAGGTGGTGGGTGGTGGGTGGTGAATGAGAAGGAGGGATTATTTGGGTTTTTGAATTATTTAGATGTAGATTTTTTTTTTTTTTTTTTTTAGTCTGGCCGGTAGACGGCGGTGGTCGGCGGTGGTTGCTGGTGGTGGGAGATTTTTGGATTGTTTTTGGATTGTTTTTTGGATTGTTTTTGGATTGTTTTTTTTGGGTTTTTTATTTGAGAGTATTGATGAGAGATAAGGGAGGTAGAGAGAGAGTGAAGGAGGTTAAAATGAGAGAAAAAAATGAGGGGAGGGTATAAGTATTAGGGTTTGGATTGGGTATGTATTAGTGGGTTTGATTAGTGGGGATGTGAGAGAAGTGGATTAAACACCCACTAATGACCATTTTCTTGTTTTCATCTTAACCCTTCATTTCCAAGATCCAATGGCTCACAAAAAGACTTATGGACTCACTATTTCTATAAGGACTCACATGTTCCTTTCTCTCTCTCTATATATATATATATATAGTGAGCATCCGGTGAGTCCAGGGTTTTAAATGAGTCCGTCCTGTAAACATAGACTGTAGGATCTAATAACACTAGACGCACTAGATTGACCCACGTCACCCCACTCAGTTCACACAAAAACCCTGAAAATCCACTCTTGTTTTTCCATTTTTGCTTCTCTCTCCTCTCGCATGTCTCTGTGTGAATTAATCCCAAATCAAAGAAAAAACCCTAGACAATCTCAAATTATACAAATTAATTGATGATTACATTAGTTCTCGTAAATTTAACCAACAATGCACATCTAATCTTTCATTCAACCTCTTCCTTTTCTTCTCCTCTTAATTTTGTGAAGTTTCGACGCGAACTCGTCAAAATGATACAATAGTGCGAAGAAAATTCAATGAATGAGATCTTATCTACTTATGCCATTAAAGATGTGCAAGGTACACTTTGATTGTTGAACTTATGTTCCTTCAGTGAAGTCATGGTAGATTTAGTTTTTGTATTAATTTGTTCTAATATTTTAATTAATCTGATTTTTAGTGTGTGTTTTACTTCAGTTATGTGTAAATGTTTGTAGAGATTTCATTTGCAGCAGCGATTTGTGTTGCTCTATTAACTAATTTGTGTGATTAAATTGTATAATAATGCCATGATATTAAAGAATTTGTTCACTTGTGTTCAATAACTTTTGTTACCAAATCATCAAGTTCGTTACGAATTTTATCTATTTTTGTGATGATTCATTTATTTGTTACTGAATCAAGTCATTCCTCAAATGCAGTCTCAAGAGAGTTTATAAATGGAACTAGTTTATTATCAACCTGTAATCGTTCCCGTGCTATCATTTTAGTATTAGAATACATGGCTATTGTGTTAGCGTAACAGACTATAATACTTAGCTATATGTAATACGAGTAGCATTTTGTATGGAGATTCAAAATTCAATGATCTTATTTGTCAATAATTAGCTATATGTAATAATTAGCTAATGTAAAATACCCGGGACCTATTACTGTAATAGTATTACTGTAACATTACTAGTGCATGAAAGAACTAAACTTGAACTTAAATTCTCATTTAAGAAGGACACTATCCGTCTTAAACTTAACACGAGTCAAATACATATCAAATCAACCTACTTGTTGTCTAGGAAATACAAAATTTTTTGTCTTTATTACCACCATGTGATAGTGTTTGACCCATAAGCTTAAGATAAATAGTGCTCGTCTTAAACAAGACTTACTGAAACTTGAATTACCGTAACATTATATATTTAATATTATGTGGTTTTTTTCAATTAAATTTGACGGTATAAAATATTCATAAACTCGCGAATAATTTTACTGTAATATTGTCACTTTAAATTGTCATTAATGATGGACAACCATAACTTGCATATGTTTTAGTTACTAATGGTCGAATATTTTGTTTTGAATGTCAGAAAATTTGAAGAAGAAGAAGAGGGGGTGAGAAACCAAGCGATAGAAAAGGCGTGCAAATAGACACTATATACCAAAAAGTGTAATACGCTGAAAATCAGTCATGAAGATAGGAGTTCAGAAGACAATGTTATTGAAGTTGAAATGCTTTTGGAAAATTGTTGTGAAATTTGACGTATACTTATTGTACAGTTTTCACATTGTGATGTGCTACTGAGACATATTTTAGCATATCCAAAACTCATGAACAGATCTGTATTTACTTGCATTTTATTGTTCAAATTTAGAAGTTTTCATACTGTCTATTACGGTAACGTGATTACTGTATCATTGTTACTTCAATTTGTAAATCATGTTACTGTATCACCGTTACTATAAACTTATACCAAAAAATATGGAAGTTTTCATACTGTAATAAACGAGTAAATCATGTTACTGTATCACCGTTACTATAAAATTATACCAAAAAATATGGAAGTTTTCATACTGTCTATTACACTAACGTGATTACTGTATCATTGTTAGTTCAACCAGTAAATCATGTTACTGTACCACCGTTACTATGAAATTATACCAAAAAATTACCTTTACTTGATAGGACTACTTCATACATCTTGTATAGTAAAAAAGGTAGATAGTTATTATTGTTAACATTATTTTCATGTTACTTTAATGAATCAACGTTATTACAGTAACATGATTACTGTAAAATTGACCTGCCTTCAATAAGTTTAATAAAACGAACATGTTATAATAACACTCTAAATGAATGAGGCGACGTGACATAATAAGGAATTGGATTACTGTTGAACATGTTATAATAACTGCTCGTGAATCTACAAAAACCCTAAAAATTCTCCAAATTCAAGAACTAATCTACTAAAATCAATTGAAAATCAAAATCAAATACACTACTTCTCATCTATATCCTTCCTTACCCATAAATTGAAGAGGTAACATCAACATTATTTTAGTTTTATCTTCGAATTAGATTACTGCTGTTGCATTATGACAAACTTTAAGAATCAGTCTTATATTATATGCGTTCGTATTGTTGTTGTTAATCGTTCATTTGATTGATGTCGCTTGTATGGGTTAATAGTGTTTGGCCAATAAGTTAGGGTTCTGAGATGGTGAAATTAAGCAATACCATTATTTTGTGCTTTTAAATTTTAATTTATTTATGTAATAATGTATGGTTTATGAATTGTTAATATTATATTGTCCGTTGTTGTATCAATTTGTTCACTGTGGTCATAAAAAAAACGAGGGTTGTGATATTATGAAATTCATATGGACTTGTTTCAAAAAAATTTGGGGTAAATTGTGAGGATTTGATAAGCTTCCGTAAAAGCATTGACATCGGTTACAGTTATAGTGTTACAGTAATAGAGTTATTGTAGCAATATTACTGTATACAATAATATAATAGTTATTGAACAATCGTCGGGTTATTATTGATCAGAACTCACAATATTGTGATTAAATCGATGGTGTCCCAAACTTAAAGGTGAGTTTATTCTCGTCATATAATAATGATGAATCACTTGCATAAGTAGCATAAGTAGCGTTAGCTTTTTTGATGAATCAACGATGTTACAGTAACATAATTACCGTAACAATATGACTTAATTGAGTAAATAATGTTGCAGTAACACTGTCACCGTATCCTGATTACAGTAATAGTGTTATTCAGTGTTACAGTAATAGAGTTATTGTAGCTGTATTACTATATACAATAATATAATAATTATTATTGATCAGAACTCACAATATTGTGATTAAATCGAAGGTGTCCCAAACTTAAAGGTGAGTTTATTCTGTCATATAATAATGATGAATCACCTGCATAAGTAGCATAAGCAGCGTTAGCTAATTTGATGAATCAATGATGTTACAGCGACATAATTACTGTATCAGTGTGACTTAATTGAGTAAATAATGTTGCAGTAACACCGTCACTTAAAAAATGAAAGAAAATAATAATCTTTACCTTTACATTTTAAAATTACTAAATACATATTTTTTTTATAGTAAATGAAGTAGATAATTACTACTGTAACATCGTCCCGTGTTTCTTTAATAAATTAATGGTGTTACTGTACTGAACAGTCTTATGTTGTAACACTTGATGCGTTATTTTAGACAATATGAGAGTCTCTTTTACACTTGTTTAACTTTCGGGGCTTGTTTTGTGGCGATGGATACTCCTTTTTTTTTAAGGCTATTAGCTTAATGGTAGAGAAATGTACTATATTAGTATATTGTACAAAGATGCGGGTTCAACTCCCGTATAGCCTAGTTCTTTATTTAGAAGTGTTGTTACAATAAGTCATGTTACTTTGTGTTAACGTTTACAACAAGTAGTGTTATAAAAAGGGTAAATAATATTATTATATAGAATAACCGTCATTTTTCATGGAACAATTATTTTGACACTATAAATAACCAAGTTAGTCAAAATGTACAGAAAAACAAGTGTTATTCCATATCGTAATCATTGTTACTCTTTAGAGTAAATCATGTTACGTTTATAGTGTAATCAATGTTACATTGTTACTTCATAAAGGTATTAATAATATGTGAGAGATAGTTTAGTTAAAGATAAATAAATGATTGAGATGAAGAGAGTAACTATTATTATAAATTGCAATACAAAAGAGTTGTTATACAATTGCATTCGTTCGTTTATGTGGGCCTCGAACCCACATCTTGTACAATAGTACAATGCTCTACCATTTGAGCTAATAAACGACAAGGTATAATTTACAACGTCAGCTCTACCATTTGATCTAATAAACGATAAGGTACTAGTGTCACTTCAGTAACTACCTGATGCAACACTGAATTTACTGCCTTAATGTTGCAACTCAAAAAACAAAAACAAAGAAAACACTAATTTTGTATAGTTAAAGTAACAATATTATGAACTTGTGTAAACCAAATGCAAATGTTTAACTATAATTAAACATTAATCCATGCTCACACAAACTTCATTTGGTGGGTACAAGGCAAGAACATGCTCACACAAGCTTCATTTGGTGGGTACAAGGCAAGAAAGAGTAAAACAGAAGAAAATTAAGACTCAAAAATTGTAATTAGACAATGACAGGATATGTAATACAATTAAACCAGTATAGTAACACTATTTACTATACTGTAACACAGTTCATTCATTATTGAACCACGAGTAGACCATCATTGTAACAAAGTATAGCCGTTATTATAACATGACTAAACCATTATTGTAACAAAGCATAACCGTTACTGAGACACGAGTACACCATTACTATAACAGTGTATAGCAGTTAGTGTAACACGATTACATCACTATGGCAATACAGTTAAACCATAGTTGACTTATTTCACAAGTTACACTCTTATCCATTAACATAACACAATAACATTATTACAATCCTACGCATATACAGTCGTAGTAACACATTTACATCATCATGCTAACACAGTTATAAATTATCAGTATTCAACTCAAACTAGCATCAATCAGGCTCAGTAAGACTTTTTAACTCTGAAAATAAATCTACTAACATGTTAGTTAGTCCTTCACTAGAATGAACATTTGTACAGAAAAGCTCCTAACTTGACATCCATGTTGACATATACCAGTTCCATCTCATCTAGTGAGACTACACTTATTAAACTTGTAAAGCACTGATATAGCATGTTGGAGAATTTAAAGTTTAAACCAAGACTAATCAAATCTCAAGTCCCAGCAAAAGTTGATCTTTCAAATATTGACAATCTGATTAACATATAACTAATACGGATAATCCTACCAGTAAGTCTCATTGAAGACGGATCGAATCCCCTCTCACAAGGAGATAAGTGAGAGGACAAGTGGGGAACCAAATGGATCCTCACTTTCCCTCCCACTTGCGTCCTTGTGAGATAGAATTTAAATAAAGACGGATATGCACCGTCTTCAATGAGAATTTGTGTAATCCTACTTGTTAACCCACGCCTGTTCTAAGCCAAGTGACATTAGCTACAACATAAGAGAGTTCTTAAAGAATTGTAGCCTACTAACTGATTATCCATAATTAAATTGTAACTAGCAATGCATTTGCTCAAGGCATCAACTTAGTGAAGTAAAGAACATTTATCAAATCATCACAAAGAAAAAAATTATGCACAAGAAATAAGAGACAGATTGATCAGGACTATGAAGGTGATAATAACAAGTAATTTTAAATAAAACTACACAAGGATATTAGACAACTAAAGTTTAACAAAGAAAATAAGAAATTGAATTGATACGGAAATAATGAGTTAATCACCGGAGAATAACCATAAAAAAGAAGCACAGTCAATTAAAAATCAATTTCAACGATCAAATGCATCAAATATTTCGAAAATTAGGTAAAACTACATTTCGAAGCGGATTAGATTAAAAAGATCTCTCATACAATTTTCACAAACCCTAAAACGCGATAAATTAGGGTTCAATTAAAGCGTAATTTGCATAAAAAATTGGAGAGGAAATAAAATTATTACTATGAAAGCCTTGAGAAAACGTATCATATCTATTACCTAAAAGAAGATCTGCCATTGACGGATTAATTTGAAAGCTAATATGTGGAGTGATTGAAGGCGAAGAAAAAGGGAGCACAAAAATTTTAATGAGAGAGAAAGTCAAATTTGTTGAAGAACAGAAGCTGAGAAGTATTGTTGGTCAAATTTGTTGAATTATTACGGCTTTACCATTACTAACGCTATCTATTCTCATCCGTTGATCAAACAAATCTGACGGCCAGGATTGTTAGGACGTACTCACCTAAGATATGTAGACTCACCGGATGCAATTTATATATATATATATATATATATAAATGAGATCAGGTAAGTCCACCATTTTAAGTTGAGTCCCTAAGTCCTAATATTGGCCATTGGATCAAACAAATCAAAGGTCTAAATTAAAACAAATTGAAAACCCTACCTATAAAACAACACAAACCCTAATTTCTCAATCACTTTTGAGACTTCACTCTCACTCATCCCCCTTCTCTCTTTCTCTCTCTTCACTCTCACTATTACACAAATAAGAAGCTTTACCCGCCGCCACACCACCGCTCCACCACCTCCAGCCACACCGGCGCACCACCACCTCCTCACTACTACAAATACAGGCAATAACAACGCCCCATCAACAACGCATACTCACGAAAATAAAGAAAAACCGTTGTGGAATGGATAATTATTTTTCCGCGGAATTTTATTAAACCTAATAACAACGGTGTTAGTTTTTCGAACGTTGTTATTAGTTTTAACAACGGCGTGAACTAAAATAACCGTTGTAAATAAATTTACTAATAACAACAGTTTATTCTATATCCGTTGTTATTAATTTAGCGCGAAATAATGAAAAGTAATAACAACGGGTATGAAAAACCCGTTGTTATAATGTGTTATTAATTTGGCGCATTATTTGGCTTAAATTAATAACAACGGATATGATTTTGTTGTACGTTGTTGTTAGTTGTAACAACGGATTTAACTTTGTTAACCGTTGTAAATAGGTAACCTAATAACAACGGTGAATATGAATAATAACCGTTGTCAATACTTTTAATAAAGATGAAAAAAAACACAGAACACTAATAATACTGTACTGCAACACAAAAACACAAACACAAAGCGATTATACTGCATCACAAAACCACAAACACTAATAATTTATTGATTTCCTGATCGTCTCTTTGTCATCATCTCCGTCTGCTATTTCTTATTAATCAGGTATTCTAATAATTTTTCTTTATTGATTTCCTGAATTTCGTTTATTTGTGAATTAGTTGCCTTATACATTGCATTTTCTGAATTAGTTGGCTTATTATTGAATTAGTTTTAATTAGTTGGATTTTCTGAATTACTTGGCTTACTATATATACTACGAATGTAGATAAATGACTCGAACTTGGATGAATGCTGCGAATATGAGTGACCCAAACTATAAGGATGGTTTAGCTGAATTTTATGAAGTCGTTGCGAACAATTTGAATGGTTCTTCTAGTATTCCATGCCCTTGTGAAAGATGTGGTAATATTAGGTATATGGCTATTCCGGACGTTAAAATTCACCTAGAAAAGTATAGTTTTAGTCGATCCTATACCCGTTGGATTTTTCATGGGGAATCATTAGAGGAAGATAATAATTTTGAAGAAGATGATCTTGAGGTATACGAAAGGATAACTGATGATCCCGAGTTTGCCGAGTATGTTGAGTTGGAAGCAGACGAGTTGAATGTTGGGTCTACAGATAATGAAGAAAAAGATGATGAATCAAATGCTTTTGAAGATGAAAACATTAATTTGGATGACCTTGACAACATGTATAAGAAGTTGTGTGAGTCTGAAGCGCCTCTATACCCTGGTTGTAAGTACACAAAGATGTCGGCTGTGGTGAAGTTGTATAATATCAAGGGGGCAAATGGGGTTAGTGACACATGTTTCACTAGTTTATTAGCCTTGATAAACGACATGCTTCCAGATGGTAATGTTCTTCCCGTTAAGACATATGAGGCTAAAAAACTAATTAGAGGGGTGGGTATGAAATATGAGAAAATACATGCATGTCCAAATGATTGCGTATTGTATCGAAAATTATATCAAAACTTAACCAATTGTCCGGTTTGTTTTGAGTGGCGTTATAAGGATAAGGAAGGGATCCCGGCTAAGGTGTTATGGTATTTTCCAGTGATACCAAGATTCATAAGGATGTTTGCGAATAGCAATGATTCAAAAATGTTAACTTGGCATGAAACTGGAAGAATAAATGATGGGAAGCTAAGACACCCGGCAGATGGTATGCAATGGAAATCGTTCGACGCTAAGTATCCCGATTTCGGCATTGAACCTAGAAACTTACGTCTAGCGCTGTCCACTGATGGAATGAACCCACATGGAAACATGAGTACCCAACATAGTACTTGGCCAGTAGTGTTGGCAATATACAACTTACCTCCATATGTGTGCATGAAAAGAAAGTACTTGATGTTGTCGTTGTTAATTTCCGGCCCTAAACAACCTGGAAATAATATAGATGTCTATTTGGAACCTCTTTTAGATGATTTGCGAATTTTGTGGGATAGTGGGATAGAAGTATTTGATGCATATAGGAATGAAACTTTCAATTTGAGAGCGATGTTATTGTGTACAATAACCGACTATCCGGCTTATGGCGACCTTTCTGGGCATACGGTGCATGGGAAAGAGGCATGTCCATTGTGTGGGGAGGATATCGAGTCTGAATACTTGAAGTGTTCTCATAAGTATGTGTATTTGGGAAATAGGAGGGGCTTGGATCCTGACCATTGTTATCGCAAGCAGCAGAAAGCATTTAATGGACGTCAAGAACATCGTCAACCTCCTAGAATTTTGAGTGGGCATGAAGTTTATCAGAAAGTAAAGCATATAGAGATAAAATATGGGAAGAAGAACGGCTCTAAATTGTCTACTCGTGGGTATAAGAAAAGATCCATATTTTTTGATAAACTTCCATATTGGCCTGACCTGGAGGTCAGGCATTGCCTCGATTTCATGCACATTGAGAAAAATGTCTGTGATAATATTATCAATACCCTCCTGAATGTTCCCGGTAAAACAAAGGATAACGCCGCAGCTAGGGAAGATATGCAAATGATGGGTATTAGGCTAGAGTTGGCACCACAGAAGAGAGGTAATGGTACATTTTTACCGCCAGCAGCTTATACCCTTTCACGGAATGAGAAAAAAGAGTTTTGTGCATGCTTGAATGGAATTAAAGTGCCACATGGTTATTCGTCCAACATCAAAAGCCTTGTGTCGATGCAAGATCTAAAACTCACCGGGTTAAAGTCACATGATTGCCACACTTTGATGCAACAATTACTATCCGTGGCTATTCGCTCCATTTTACCTGAAAAGGTACGATATGCTATTACCAGATTCTGTCTCTTCTTCCAGTCCATATGCGATAAAGTCATCGATCCCGATGATGCGGATTCATTGCAGGACCTCGTTGTCACCTCTCTTTGTCATTTTGAAATGTATTTTCCACCCTCTTTCTTCACTATCATGATTCACCTGACCACTCACTTGGTTAGGGAGATTTTGTACCTTGGGCCCGTGTACTTGAGATACCAGTATCCTTTCGAAAGATTGATGAAAGTCTACAAGGACTATACATCTAATCGGTATCGTCCAGAAGGTTGTATTGCTGAACGTGCTATATTAGACGAAGCTCTTGCATATTGTTACGCTCATCTCTCTCCTGAGGAGTTAATTGGCGTTCCAAAGAATCGTCATAGTGACTGGATGACCGGAAAAGGTATTAGGGGCCGGGTTGAAAAAATTGTGTCACGTGACATGTTACATTTAGCACATACGTATGTGCTAAACAACGAAGATGAGGTGCAACCTTATATTGAACAACACAAAGATGAGCTCAAATACGATCACCCAAACAAGAGCGAGATGTGGATTGCAAACGAGCATAAGAAGACATTTGGAGAGTGGTTTAGGAATGTTGTCTTGGAGTATAAGAATTTGTATGGTGATGACATCTCTCCTAGGTTACTACGTCTTGGGTTAGGTCCAAATGCCAGGGCCACTTTTTTCAGCGGTTTTGCTATTAATGGTTATACTTTTTACACCCGCGAGCAAGATGAGTTGAGCACAATGCAAAATAGTGGTGTGAGTTCTGAATTTGAGGCAATGCACTTTGCTACTTCAAAAGATAAAAACCCTATTTGGGGAAAATGCCTTTATTATGGTGTTATTCAAGAAATATTGGTATTAGATTACATTGATTTCACAATACCTCTGTTTCGATGTAACTGGGTTGATAACAACAACAATTGTGTTCGAAAGGATAAAATGGGATTTACGTTGGTCAATTTGGATAAGGTTGGCAATAATAAGGATGATCCTTTCATAATGGCATCCCAAGCTAAACAAGTGTTCTATATCACCGATCCTATGGATAAGAAGTGGTCTGTTGTACTATCTATAAGGAGTAGACGGGGTGCACCCGATAATGGTGGGGATAATGATCAGGATGTCGTGTTTGAGGGAATGGATCACTCTTCCACTGTATCTTATTTCGACAATGTTGACACTGATCATGATAACATTGAAAGCATCTATATGCGTGATGATCATGGTGAAGGTATTTGGGTTAACGAAGAAACTATGTCGGGCAAGAAACGTCCCCGATCCTGAGGTGGTATTGTCTTTAGTTTTTGTTAGCTTTGGTCATTGTTGAAGATTCCCAAATTATTTAGCTTTTGGTCATTCATTATACAGTCTCCATGTTTTGGTTTCTGCTGATATTGCAGTGTATAGTGCTTATGATATTGCTGTCTTTGTTGGTTTCTGCTGATTATTATTGCAGTGTATAGTACTTATGATATTGCTGTCTCTTATAATTATAATTAAAAAAAAATAAAGGTAAGCAACAACAACGGTTGTTGTAAATATACCCGTTGTGGTTAGTAATAACAACGGTTATTAATCACAAACCGTTGTCATAGGGTATGATACTATAACCGTAGTCATTACTCTATCACAACGGTTTGTTTATGATAACCGTTGTCAATATTTGTAGATAGGAAACACACACTAATAATACGACTGTACTGCAACACAAAAACTCTATCACAAAGATCTATTAAAGGAAATGATCATTTTTCTGTCATCATCTCCCTTATTATTTTTTAATTTTTGAATTTGTGAACTATTTCTTGAATTTGTGAATGTCATTTCCTGAATGTCGTTTATTATTTTCACCAATTCAATGTCGTTTATTAGCAAATTTGTTAATGTCAGTTCCTGAATGTCATTTCCTGAATGTCATTCAATTCTAATTTTGCTTTATCGATTGAATAGCTTTGAATTGAATTAGTTTAATTACTTCTAAACTTAAGTCAAAAAACAAATTCACTTATCAACATTAATATTATTAAATAATAAGTTCAAACGGCGCCACACACAAATGGCGCCAAAACAACAACAACCAAACAACCAAACAACTACAACCAAACAACAACAACAAATTAAATTGAGTCCGGGTAAATCTACCGGATAGCTGCCACCACTAGAGCATATGCATCAATCGGGTCAGCCTCGGCCAGAGCCAACCCTTCCCACTGCTCTACCTGGGTCACTTCAACGAGGTCGACCCCATTTGGCCAACGGTAACGGTCATGTTCGGAAGCCACCCATATATATGGCCCAGGCTGGTGGTCCGTGCTCTCAATAAAATCTTTTCGCCCATGCCCGGCCTTGTCAAACATTCTTGCCAGTTTGAATGCGGACGCACGATGAGCATCCGACATCCCAAACTCGAAAACGAGTCCCCCTGTAAAGTGCCTGCGATGATAATTTGGCCACATCTTCCTGATTAAATAGCCATTTCGAATAAGCGTATCACGGAGTTTTTTGTAACTTTTACACACAACGTAGCCACCCTCAATATGACAAGGCATTTCTTTCATGATGCAAGCATATGGGTTAGTAAAAGTTCCAGACATTTTGTATGGTTGATGTTAGTATTGAGGCTGGGAAATTTTGTATGGTTTAGCAAATATATTATTGATTAGAGTTGGGAATTTTGTATGTGGTTGATAACCTGCTTGTATTGAGGCTGTATTTATAGAGAGTTATTTATTCACATGCATGCATTGGTTCACATGAAGGCATTGATTCACATTCATTTACAAATCCCAAAACGACTATACATTCACATGCATGCAGTACGTTATTGATTGAGTAAATGTGTGAATATGCAGTACGTTACATTTCCTATGTAGTCAATGCATTTACTGCAATATGCAGTAACTCTATCACAACGGTTGTGGTCACGAAAACCGTTGTGGTTAGTAATAACAACGGGTTTTGAATATGCAGTACGTTACCTTTCCTATGTAGTCAATGCATTAACTGCAATGTGCAGTAACCCTATCACAACGGTTATGGTCACGAAAACCGTTGTGGTTAGTAATAACAACGGGTTTGTAACCAATACCCGTTGTTATTTCTTAATATTATTATTTTTAATTAAAAGATATTGCAGTCCAAACCCGTGAATAAACAACAGCAGAACCAGCATTGATTAAAGCATCATCAATGGCATCATAACCCCTCTATAAATATAGCCTCAAAACCCCTCCTTTAAATATTACATAACTACCCTAAAATTAATATCATCAATGGCAGCAGTTAACCTTCCCAACGATGAAACGACCCTTACAAAATTGATTGCAGATGAGGAGGATGCTCTTGCCGTAGTTCCCGCTGATCATCACCCATTGATTAAAGGATCCATTGAACATCGAAGGGATTATTGGATTAAGAGGCGTGAAGCAGTCCGACTTGTCAACCAAGCGTCGTCATCATCATCGTCCTCTGTCTACCCACGTCGGCCTTATACGCGGAGGTTGGATGCCGCAAGAGATATGTTGAGCTGTACCCGTCCTACCTTATCTCCACATGCAAGACGTGTACTTGCAGGCATTGAATCTGTTATTGCAAAATACGAGGTTAATGATCCGGAAGTCATCAGTATCATCAATATTGTTCCGGAGTGTTGGTGGCAGTGTGAGAAAAGCTTTTTACTCTTAACCGGAATTGTTCCGGATTATTTAACATCTTTATTTATTTGATGTCGGATGAATGTAATGTACTTTAATATAAAATCTAGGTTATTCCTAATGAAAGCAATGAGAAAGAATGTTGTTTAAAGTGTTTGAATTGATATGATTAATTCCGTTGATGTTCAATATTTTGATGTTTGATCAATAGCGATAATCTACTATATATATATATAAAAGGGTTTAGGGTTTAGGGTTTAGGGTTTAGGGTTTAGGGTTTAGGGTTTAGGGTTTAGGGTTTAGGGTTTAGGGTTATTTTGAAGTAACACACGTATACTAATAATGATACTTAATAATTAAAAGTAATCCGACCCGAAAATGATACTTAATAATCATCACGCGGATAATAAATAATGATTTCTATCGAATTAAATAAAATAACCCGATACTAGCGAGCTAATTAATTTTGGGTCGGACAGTTTCAGGTTTGTGATGCAAAAACGGCCCGACGAATCTAACTACCTGATCGGAATATGGCCTATTATTATTAATAATAATAATTAACCATTTATTTGTTGATAAAACGTATGTACATACATACGTACACAATAATATAATATATATATATATATATATATATATGCATCGTCAATATATATATATATATATCCGTCCCTTTTATTAGCGTACTTGGATGAACGAAGTCGATCGACCCCATATATATATATATATATCATCATTATTTAATTTGGGAAACATTGACGTGTATATATAATATACTTACTTGCATGTGCATTGATGAATCTGTTATTATTGCAAATTGTAGTACGAGCGTCGTTAATTAATGATCCGGAAGTCATCATCATTTAATTATTATATATATATATATATATCATCATCAATAAGTAGTACATATATATATACGAGGTAATTAATAATGACACGTGCCCCCGACCCTGCCCAAAAGTGATCGACCCGAATTGAAGTACGTAGCTACGCTTGCTCTGATCTAGAAAGTGGATTGCCCGATCCGTAACTGCTGGCCTGGCCACCCGATCGATTAGTTTCAGGTTAACTAGTGATGCATGATAATTATAATAACCAGTTCCTTAATTAAAACGAAAATGACCCGATTCGAGGTAATTGAATCAAAAACTAAAAATAATTAATAACTAACCCGATCGATAAAGTTATTAATTACAAACCCGCCGAATCTAACCCGATTGGAATTGATTTCCAGGCCAAACCCGATCCGAGCTAATAATTAAACGTAACTTACGCCTATAATATAAAATTTAGAGCAAAGTAAAATAAATTAACTTAAATTTAGAGCAAAGTTAAATAAATTAATTTAGAGCAAAGTTAATGAGTTTATTTCGTGCCTCAAATTTTAATACCGCGCGCGCGTATCTGAAAAATTAAAAAAAAAATATAAAAACGGTGTTTTAGAATTTCACCGTTGTTATTACTTTCAACAACGGGTTATAATAAATAAACCGTTGTCTTAGTGTTATTACTTTCTACAACGGGTGTTATTTAACCGTTGTTATTACTCTATAACAACGGTGATTTGCAGGATAACCGTTGTCAATAGTTTCTTTTAATAAACCCTTTAGTTTCTCTTAATAAAAAATAGTTTACAATCCTATAAGTAAATTTTACACACGTACATTATCATCATCATCCTCCTCGTTTACAATCATCCTCGTTTACAACACAAATCTTTTTGTTTAGTATCATCATCATCCTCCTCGTACTCGTGATCATCATCCTGTTCTCTTTATCATAACCCTGTTCTCATTTTCTTTATCAGGTAATTTTTGTGTTTCGTCTTTAGGGTTTTAAGATTGAAGTTCATCTTTTTGTTTTCATTTTCTATTTATCGTTCTCTTTATCATCTAGTTTCATTCCTTTCTAAGTTTTTAGAGTTTTAGAATCTCTGCATGACTCTTTATTTGTTCAGTTACTATTTCATTCATTTTAAGGTCCTTTTAAGGTCTTAGGGTTTTAGAATCGCTGCATGCATGACTCTGTTCCGTTACTATTTCATTTCTTTTGAAGGTTTTAGGGTTTTAGGATTATCATGGGTGAAAAATGGAAAAGAGCAGAAAACAATGATAAGGGGGATCAGCCTGGTGAGAGGGGTGCTTCGAAGTGCCCTGCAGCCCTTGCAGCTCTAGCGGCAAAACAGCCGCTGCCTATAAAATGGAGTGTGAAAGGTGTTCCTACTGGTCCAAATGCTGGCCATTTATCCACTTGGATTGGAGTCACAACCAAACAGTTTGCGCCTATTGATTTAGATGATTTCAGGAATCTAAATCCTGTATTGCAGAAGTTACTCTTGAACCGTATAAAGGTATGATAATTACTTTAGCTAAACACCATTTTATTTTGCAGAAGTTACTATTACATAAGGCAGGAAGCCGTATAAAGGTTCGTATAAAGGTATGATATTAGACAGGCGCTTATTAGTATATATGATGATGATGCAGGAAGCTTTCGATATTCCCGACTGCCATGATAAGTATCTATTACATAAGGCAGCGGCAGTATTAAGGCAGTGGAGGTGTGACCTTGCCAAATTACACTTGTATGTCGACAAGGAGACGGGGGAGATGCATAAGAGCCCACCGACAAAGTACCCCAACATAACTCAGCAACAATGGGATAATTATAAGGCGAAACGAGCTACTGAAAAGTTTCAGGTTAAGTATCCATGTCATATGTTTACATTTTTCTAAAATTCTACTTAAGGTTACATTTTTCTAAAAGTTTCAGGTTACATTTTTCTACAACTCTACTTGTATCTATAATTTTCTAAATATCTCATCTACTTGCGATTTTATATGATTTGAAGGCCGTTAGCGCCAGAAATCGTGCTAACATTTCACAGAAGCGGGAGGTATATTATGGTTCTCGAGGCGGTTACAGATTGATAGAAGACAATCTCGTAAGTAGCATCTATATATTAGATTTTTTTAATCATACTTGGAATTGATATTCATGTATACATATATTATTTTTGAGTTAATGTGTAGGTGTCAAAGGGAGTGACCGACTTGAATCGGCACGTAACTTATAAAGAAGGGCACACGCCTTAAGGATCCCGAATCTGTAACGAATATGATCAGGAAGTCTTGGCCAACATAGTAAGTATTATTTTATTAAGACGGGTTTTTAATAATTTTATTGTTTAATTCTTGTATGTCTGACTATCTATTTATTTTAGTAACAAAAATAAAATTAAGTTTATTTAATATATTATAGGAGAATGTTCTGAAGAAGGTTGTGGAAGGGAAATTCTCTCCGAGTGGTCGTGACGACGTTCTTGCTAGAGCGATCGGCCGACCCGAGCATCCAGGTCGATTGAGGGGCGTCCCATTACATGTCGGAGTCACGAAATATTATCGCACAACCAGCCCGAAAAAGAAGAAGAAAAATAAGGGGAAGGCTGACATGGTACCATTTTATATTGTCATTTAAAATTCACATGTTATTGTTTTAACAAAATGCTGATTCTACATTTTGGGCGTGCAGGTTCAGTTATTGGCCTCCGTGATACTGAAGATGAATTCTGGAGGCAAGCCTTCCGAAGAAGAATTGAAGATGATGGAGGATGTCATGAAAAAGGGTGAGGTAGTGCAACAGATTTGCCAAGAGGCAGACACTACTACCTTGCCAATACATGAGGAGACGGCTGAGAAGATGGGTGAGGTACCTACTGCTGTCGAGGTTTTAATACCTCAAGCCGATAAGGTAAATATGATTTTTTTTTTCTGCATTTGTTCTTTCGAGCAGCCATGCCTTTGATTGGTTTATTTTATTAGGTAAATGAGTCGGAAAAGGGGACGCAACTTGAGGAGACGGGTGAGGTACCTAATGCTGCTGAGGTTTTGATACGTCAAGCCGATAAGGTAAATACGACTTAACCATTTTGAACCTCTGCATTTGTTCTTTCCAGCAGCCATTGCATGCCTTTGATTGGTTAATTAATTTTATAAGGAAAATAACTCTGAAAAGGGGACGCAACTTGAGGAGCCGGCTGAAAAGACGGGTGACAATAAGGAGGTATGTAGAATATAAGAAGTTAGTATATGCTGTCAGTGCTAAATCTGGTCTGGACATGTTCAAGTATAATAGCCTACCCACCAACAATAAATACTTGTAACTAACTTTACATTATATACTCAATATAGATCATTTATGATATCTATTATATTTTGGTATTTAGTAAATAATGTGTATTCTTCAGGCCACAAAAAGGCGGGTAGTTGTTCGTCTCGCCGACCCTTCATTCAAAGAGAATGTGATTGTTGCTCGGGGTTTCGTATACCCAAAGCCCAAGGACTCAGCGGAAACCATCTTGGTTCATGGCGTACGACTCTTGCCGAAGCATGCAAAAGTGGGGATAGTGGGAGTCGTGAAGGGCTATGGAACCCGTAAACTGCCCGTCCCAGTCCGCGACGACATAGTAATACTGGCAGATGCGGTTAAATGTTTTGTCCAATGGCCTCAAAGCCACATTTTACTTGGCTCGTGATTGTAAAATTCAACAGAATGTAGACGGGGTTAGAAAAATACATCTAATTTAACCCGCCTTTTGTCTTTGTTCATCACCTTCATAAATAGTGAAATTTATACTATGTTTTATTTTTGTTTTGTAGGTAACAAAAAACATGGATAAGTCTAACTCGATAGACAATAATCTTTCTACTACCTCGTCAATACAACAACTTGATGAGGTATTTAATCAAATCTCTTTATATTTTAAGTTCTACTATCGCCTCATCATTGAAAGAGCAACTTAATTTAGTTAGCCACATGTAGGTTGTGAAAGGTAGCACACCGCATCATTTCCCCAAGCTGAAAGAGGTCAGGAGTCTATCCAGTACTAAATATCATGGGAACGTTTACATGGAAAAAGTACGAACGGTGGCGATGCTGGAGCTTTATAAGGAGGCTGAGAGACGCATAGCAAGCGAGCAATTAATAGTTATTCCGCTCGAGAATGATATTGTAGGGGTAGAACGCCAAGCAATGCTGGATTGGGAAACGCTAGCCGTTTGGGCTGGCCTTGACGAGATTGATGTCCAACACCTATATGTTTGGATGAAGTAAGTTTCTTAATAAATTAAATCATGCAGTATTCTAATATTCTGACTAAGTAAGATATAGTGTTTATAATATCGGAATTAAAACCGGCATGTAGGTACTTGAACTCGGTTGTGATCCCCGCCGAGACCAATATTAATCCACTTCCTCAATACGGATTCATGTGCCCAAATGTTTTATCTATGCATATCGAGATGTTTTCGTATGAAGAACGTGTAAATTATATTGCTGGGGAGTTGGCGAAAAACAATAAGCTCATTTTTGCCCCTTATAATGAAGCCGGGTAATATATAATTAATATTACGATTCCAAATACAATTGCAGTTTTATATGTTTGGTTATGATGCATGTTGTGCTTGTTAATAATGATGTGTCTCTCGATCTCTAGGAGACATTGGGTGCTAGCAGCGATCAATCCGACCACGAAGAAAGTATTTTGGTTGGACTCTTTGCATGGACAACCATCCGAGACCTTTAAGAAGTTGATTATTAAGTAAGTTTATAATACTGATGATGATTTGGCACATAATATTAAGTTTCATTTATTATTATTAAGTAAGTTTATGTGACTTTCGGCCTCTTTCCTTTTTTAAAGGGCCTTTGAGAAGAAAAGAGCAACAACCGGCGATCAACCGACAGAATATTCTGATGATGGCCCTACTTTTATTACGATAACAGGGGTACGTACGCGCAAATACAATATACCTTAATAATTAAGTGCATTAAACTAATTACGCATATACATCTGTCTTTTTTAATTACGCATTAAACTAATTGGTAATTGCCTTCTCGTCTCTTCGTTTATTATGTAATAATAGGTCCCTAAACAGCCGGATAGCATCCAATGTGGATACTACGTTTGTCGTTTCATGTTGGAGATTATTAGGCGAAGATATATCAGCATTCCAGAAAGAGTTAGTAGTTTAATGTAGCTATTATTTACTTTTTTTCATTAGAGCTGATATCTTTTCTGCTATATATATATGATCGATGTTGCTAATTATGTATGATATGCCTATACTGTTGTTACCGTACTGATCGATGTCTTTTATTTGTTTTATCCGCAGTATTCAATCAACACGCCACATGTCCCTGAGTACACTAAGCACAATATAGACGAGGTAAGGGACTTGTTGGGCAAATACGTCCTTGATGAACAAACAAAGAATAAATGAAACTTAGATTATTTTGGAAGCAGATAGGGAACTTTAATTTGTATGTAGAAGTCACTAATTAGAGCGAGTTGTAAGTATGAATTGCTCTGAAAGAGATCATTTTGGTTGTATATATCATCTTGCTGCTGCTGTACATGAATTGCCCTGTACATGAATTGCCCTGTACATGAATTGCTCTGATTTATATATAGATATATCATTTTGCTGCTTCTGAAATTGGTTTATGCTGCGTACTGCTGCTGATTTATGCAGGATTTTAACTGGTGGCATGGGAACAAATTTCAATTTTTTCAAAAACAATAATAAAAATAATAACAACGGTTTTTCAAAATTCATTAAAAGCGTTGTAACATATTTCCTACCAAAACTTATCATACCTTTAACAACGGTGTATTATAGAATACCTGTTGTTATTAAAACTTTCCACAACGGCTTCTTTATTATACTCCGTTGTAATTAACAATATTCACAACGGGTTTGAAAAATTAAAGCGTTGTTATAATCCTTCCCACCAAAATTAATCATACCTTTAACAACGGTTTAATTTCATAGAACCGTTCTCGTATCTTTCCCACCATAATTATTCACACGTTTTAACAACAGTTATCTAGTAATAACAACGACTTATTACCGTTGTTAAAACTATTCACAACGGTATTTTCATTAAATCGGCACCGTTGTTAAAACCTTTAACAACGGAGGCTTTAACAACGTCCGCTTTTTAATATTACAACGGTTTTTAACCGTTGTCATAGCCTGTTTTTGTAGTAGTGTAGACACCACCCTCCACTCATTATGTGAGTTCTGATCTCCCTCATCTTCATGAACTCCATCTAGCAACGCATCCTTTATTTCAGCATGAACATATGCAATTTCCTCTTCAATACTTTCCACACGCACAGATCGTTTCTCATTTTTACTGTTACTAGAAACGAGTTGACTTGGCTTAGTAAAATTAATACTATTATTCTTATTATTTAATGATATATTATTATTACTGGAATTTAGTAAGGAATGATTAGAATTATTTGTTTTTGCCATTGCACAAAACCCCAAGAACCCTAAAAAATTAGAGAATTTCTCTCTCTAACTTTCTCTCTTATCATTCCTCTTTTTTTTTAATCGTTATTACCCGTAATGTAAGGGAATAACGGTTTGGTTGTAATTTTCTTGCGATCTCGTATCGCCGGTTTGTAATAATTAATAGTTTCATTTTATAGATCAAATGTATAATAGGAATTTTCTATGTATTCATTTGTATATTTGTAATTATTTATTATGAAGACCGGTGATTCCCAAAGGACGGTGGCATTTTTGGAAGGCGTTCCAAGTGAAGAGGCAAGGGACCAAGGAGTTGGTTCCCGAATTTGTAATTATCTAGTTAATTTGATTAGCTAAGTGGCCATACTAGGATTATTCGTTGCTTGGTTGCTTGCTTTATTTCCGCTCATGCCAAAATCGTCACACATGCATTTTATTTTTCCGGTATTGTCAATTCAACGTTATTCACAATTCACCGACTTAGTTCACTTATAGGGAATTAATGACTAAATTGACAAGATCTCTCACATATTTAAAAATTGAGATTAGCCTTACCAATTAGTAACACCTATGAATCCCGTGTTCATTAGGGCAACCACGCTCGTGGACCCTTTTTTCCTCGCGTATGTAGGGTGATTCAATCAAAAGCCAAAATTGGATTGGACTCAACGAGATAAGCGTCATCTTGGGACTAGGAGATGGATTTAATTGAAATCCGTCAAGAATTCTAGGGGTAGAATTACTCAAATAATGACTTGCCATTTTTAGATAAGGGTAGCATACGATGACTATTTTTATTTAAAGATGGATCTTGGAATCATTTATATAATTTAGTGAGGGATCATTATATAAATGCTAAACTTGTTAAAATGTTTTTCAAGTAAATTATCATAACAATGAATGTTTATATATTTCTTTTTGTTGTAGTAACAACATTCGCAAAATGACAACATCATGGAACTCCACAACCTTGGGTAAGGACTCATGGTTGAGGTTCGTCATGGACAAATGTGTCCTAAAAGATGACGGTAGTAACTTTGTTGAATGTGAATCAACGATCAAAAGCGCCGTGATATCCGATAACGCGCTTCGCTACTTAATCGAAGCCCCTCCCACTGAACCCGAGTCAAGGGCGACCGCGGCGGTTCGGGCTGACTATGACCTTTATTTGAAGGTTGCCAATGACGTCAAGAATGTCTTGATTTGATCAATCTCACCCAAACTAAAACTTCAATTGATATCTCTCAATGCATATGGGATATTCACGAGGATAACATAGATGATTTCGCAAGCGCCTAAAATTCTTTACTATGAGGCGGCCGCGAAATTTTTTGAAACTAAGCTCTAAAAAGGCCAAAAAGTTGGCCCACATCTGCTCAAAATGGTTAAGCATGCCGACACCTTATAACGTCTAGGGTGCAAGATTCCTAAGGAGCTTGTGGTGGGTAGAATCCTTCATTCACTCACACCAAAGTTCACCCACTTTAGGGTGAACTACATCATGAACAACATGGAAAAGAGTTGTTGGAGTAAGTGTCTTCCACAATAGTGCGCCACATAATAAATCTTATTATGGAATATAATTGGGATAATTATTGACTATATATATGATTAGTCAGTTGATTAACGTAAATCAATAACGGTTGGCTAACTAGAGTTTGACGTTATTGTCGTTTGACGACGGTGATCAACTGATCCCTTTCGGTCACACCTAAAGGATGAAATCCAAATAGTAACTAATTATTTGTATACGATACAGTTAATTATTACATTACATATATTCGATATGTACGAGAGTTAATTGTTAGAAATTGAGTTAAGAACTCAAATTCGATTAAACTTATTTTTCAATTATGCGATAATTGACTAATAAATTTATATAGTATTTTATACGAAGTAAATTAAATAAGATTTAAAACTTAGTTTAATCGTTAAATTACTAAATTAGTTGAGGTTTTAAGATAGAGGTAATTAGTTAATTATATTTACAAAGGAGTTGTAAAATAAATTAACTAAGCATTGTGGGACCCATTATATATTGATATAATGGTAAAATATTACTTAAAATGTTAAGTACATATTATTTATTTAATTGAGTCATATAATTGTTATATGATCAAATTAACACTTAATTAACAAGATAATTAACCATATGATCAATAAGTAATAAGTATTTGTGAGACAAATATCAAAAATCAAAATCGACCAAACTAGGCCATAATGGACCGGTTTTGGTAGTAGTTACATGGTGATGATTTTGTTCTTATTTTTACTATTTAGTTACTTATGAAAGTGACATAACAAGTAGAAATAATCATCATATATACTACAACCCTCCACTCTAATGCATGTGACAAAATTGAGCAAAATAATAGTCCATATTTGGACTATGACA
>JAIUZE010001419.1:0-35933 GCA_022085475.1 Heliosperma pusillum | reverse complement strand
TTGAATGTTTTGTTTTGATGACAGAAAACTTGAAGATGAAGGTTTGAAACCAACACTAAAATGTCACGCAAGGTGAAAGTATATACAAAAAAGAGTGAGGCACTGACTATTAAGTCATGAAGCTAAGATAAGCGTGAACTAACAAGCAAGGAAGTGTAATTGAAGCTGAAACGCTAGATGAGCTTGTTAAATTTGTTGTCGGATTTTTTGTATGATTATGATGTATAGTTATTGTAAACTCTTCACATTATTGTGGTGTGTTGTCGCCAAATACTTTTAGCATATCAGAAACCCTGAACGGGTCTGTATTCACTTGTCTTTTGTTGATGAAATGAATTAGAATTGAAACTTTTTTTATTGTTTTCGTGTCACTTTGATGAATCAATGATGTTACAGTAACTGAGTTACTGTAACTGATTTACTGTATCAGTGTTACTCTAATAAATCATGTTACAGTATCGCCGATATAATTCATCTTCAACAACTGCAAAAAAAAGGATAAATGCATAACATTCTTGATTAAACTAAATTACTAAAGCGGTGTAGACCACGCAATAAGTCATATAATTCATCTTCAACAACTACAATACGATCTTAAATTAACTAGGCTATATGGGATTTGAACCCATACCTTTGTGCAAGGGTTGCACATCGCTCTCCCATTTGAGCTAACAGCCTTTAAACGAACTACTCAAACTGTTAAATAAAATTAATAACAATAAATGCCTTGTCCTTCTATTAATCCTATAAAATGACTAGGAATCTTTAAAAAATTTATAACCAAAATATTATAATAGGTTATAATGTCATCTATTTATAGTTTCTCAAAGCCTGGAGAACAAAAATAATGTTATATTTTGTCATCAAGACAGTCACAGTTATACAAGAAATCAATGTAATCGCAAATTCTTCATGCATTATTGTAACATAAGGCCAACAAGTTCCTCATTAATGTAACGCATTAAACTGTTAGCGTAACACATTACAATGTTACTGTAACATATTAAACGGTAACACGATTATAATCATTACCGAAATAAAGTCAAACGAAGCATGTTATCTCCATAAAAATTGATCTAAATCCTTTCTAAATTAATCGACATAAAGAATAATGTTGACAATGACTTGTATAGAATAATAATTTTGTTACTGTAATAAAGTACTCTTATTACTGTAACACTATTACATTAAATTTCAATGCTTGTTCAGTACTGTCATGCAGTAATAATGTTACAGTAACGCAATTACAGTAACATATGTTGAGTATTTTACGAAAGCTAATTTAATCGTCATAATTATCCCAATTTTCATGAAAACAAGTCCAGGTATGAATTTCAGAATTTCATAACCCTAATTTATTGACAAACACTAAACAGATATATAATAGACAATAAATTATAACAATGATGTTATAACACGAAATAATTAAGAGAATCGCACATCATCAGATGAATCAATCGCAATCTAATAAAGCAAAAAAATATGAAAAATTGTTAGTCTCACCATTTCATAACCTTGATTTTTTCAGAATTAACATGAAAAACACATATAACCGACATTAATAGTCTGAACAATCAATAATAACAATATGAACATTAGTTATACACGTCTGAAATTCAATAACAAAATCGAATTGCTTTAATTGAATAAGAATTTGAAAGTAACTAGACGGCTTAGAACTAACCTGTAAATCGATTGAAGATGTGCGATCTCAATTGAAAGATTTGAAATCGAAGTTTGATTAAGTAGTTTCAATCGATTGAGCAGTTTCAATCTCGAATTGATAGAATTGATTAGATTGATGAGAATAATAATTAAACTTGAGTTGTTGGAAAGTGTACGTAGATATAATTTAGGGAATTGTTGGAGAAGATGATTTAGAGAGAGAAGGGGGAAGAAAGAGAAAATGATTTATGAGTTATGAGGCTGCTAGGTTAAATTGTAGGTTTATATAGTGTGATTGAGATTTAATCTCAGCCATTCATTTATGTAAGATCTAATGGTGGAGAATCGCGGGACGTACTCACCTAAGATATGTGGACTCACCGGATGCAATTTCTATATATATATATATATATATATATATATATATATATATATATATATATATATATATATACATATAGAATTAGGATCACGTGAGTCCACCCTATCTTTTTGAGTCCGTGAGTCCATGATTCAATATCACAAGTTATACTAAACAATATCACGGGATATACTATACAATATCACACCCCTGAACCACTTTTTCGCGCACTAACACCAACTTTTGTTTTCATACTTTTTTTCACACCAATTGATTCCAATACCGAAGCTCCGACCAACACCATCATTCTCTCGCCCTTTTTAGCCGGAAAGTCATTACTATCGGTGTTTCACGGAAAATTATTGTATATAGCTTCTTTGCTTCTGGCATTTTTCTTCATAACCCACAACGAGAGCCCTAATCTAACGACGACAATGACAAATTTTGTTGCGATTGGGGGTGGTGTGAGCTCCGAGTAGGAGTAATGTGTAAGGGTGGAGGAATGTGAAGATTGAAAAGAAAATAAGAGATAATTAATGGGTGATGATGGTGCCGAATAATTGTTTGCTTGTGTCATCTAGGTGCTTGGATATGTCGCCGTTATTAGTGGGTGGGTGGTCGTCGTCAACGACGAGTAGTATTACATATAATATTTTTCACCCTTCTGTGCTGATTTTTTTCGTGATATTGGTTAGTGTAACCAGTGATATTGTTTTGTGTAATCTGTGATATTGTATAGCTGAACTCACGGACTCAAATATTTAGGTGGACTCACCGGATCTTACCTCTATATATATATATATATATATATATATATAGAGGCAAGATCCAGTTATACAATATCACAGAATATACTAAACAATATCACTGGTTATATTAAACAATATCACGAAAAAAAACAGCACAAAAGGGTTAAAAATATTTTATGTCCTACTACTCGCCGTTGACGACCACTAGCCACCCACCAATACCGATGACAATCCAAGCATATAGATGACACAAACAAACATTTATCCACCATTGACATCACCCATTATTTATCCAATGTTTTATTTCCAATCTCCATATTCCTTTACCCATACACATTACTCCTACTCGGAGCTCACACCACCACCAATCACAATAAAAAATTTAATTGTCATCGCTAAATTAGGGGTCTCGTCGTTGGTTATGAAGAAGAATGCCAGAGGCAAAGATGCTAAGTAGAGAAGAAGTAGGATAAAAGAAGCTATATACAATAAACTCCGGTGAAACGGCGATAATAATGACTTTCCGGCATGCAAGGGCGAGAGAATGATGGTGTTTGTCGGAGCTTCGATACCGGAATCAATTGGTGTGAAAAAAGTATGAGAAAAAAAAGTTAGTAATAGTGGGCGAAATTTATGTTCAGTGGTGTGATATTGTACAGTATAACCCGTGATATTGTTTAGTATAACTTGTGATATTGTATCCTGGACTCACGGACTCAAAAAGATAGGGTGGACTCACATGATCCTAATTCTATATATATATATATATATATATATATATATATATATATAGAATAGGGATCAAATGAGTCCACCCCAAAACCTTGAGTCCATGAGTCCTCTTAGAGGCCCTTGGATCTTGGAGATGGATGACTTAGATTAAAAGAGGAAAATTGTCATTAACAAGTGTTTAACCCCCCTTCTCTCTCATCCATACTAATTAAACAATTAATACATCCATTCCCCTAACACAATCCACCCACAATTCATTCATCATACAAACTCCACCTTCTCTCTAAAAACACTCTCCTCCTTCTCTCTAAATTCAAACACACCCACCAAATCCAAAAAAAAAAAACCCTAGATCTAAACAAAAGCCACCCAGCCGCCACCTCCACCACGCCACCCAGCCGCCACCTCCACCACGCCACCCCCTCTCTTCTTCCTCACTGCCGGCCACCCCTCTCCTGTCACCACTAAACCGGCACACCGCGGCCACCAACCCACCACCCTCCCTCCACCCTCTACCCCCACGACCAACCACCACCCTCCTCTACATCCCGACGCTCCACACCGACCAACACCACACCACCAACGGACCCACTACCACCACTCCCACCGTCTTCTTTCATCACCATAAACCACCACAAAAACAAACAAACAAAAAAAATGAATAGATCTGAAAAAAAAAAGAAAAAAAACTAGATCTTTTTTTGCCGTCTCCCACTGCCGGCACCGCTGGCCACCCTCAACCACTCACCTTACCGCGCATCTCCTTCTTTTCCCTTCTCCTTCCGCCGCACCGCTTCTTTTCTTTTTTTTTTTTTTCTTTTTTCAAATCTGAAAAAGGAGGGGTTTTGGTGGTGGTATCGGCGCAGAGGGTGGAGGAAGGGTCCGATGGTGGCGTAGGCGAGGGTGGAGGATGGCACTGGTTTTAGTGGTGGAGGTCGAATGGTGGTGATGGAGGCCGAACTCCACTGTTTCTTATTCCTCACTTTTTTTATTTTTTTTCCTGCTTCTCCATTGTCCCTGCTTCTTATTCCCCTCTTTTCTTTTCTTTTTCTTTTTTTTTTTTTTTTTTACTTTTCAGATTTGGTGGTCTTTTTTTCACATCTTTTAGATTACATCTATTAAAAATTACTATCAATTTAAAAAAACCATTAAACAATTTTTTTAGATTTACTTTTTTTTTATTTAGTTTATTTTTAATCTTAGATCTACTAAATAAGAATAGATTTTTGATAAAATAATCGTATTATCTCGCTCTTTTAATGTCAAAAATAGTTGTGTTTATTATTAATGTTGATTACTTGGTGTTATTGTTTACGTAATGGTGATTGAAGTTACACTCTTAAAAAACTAAGGTTACACCCTTGAAAGACTAAGGTTACACTTTTAGTGTACTAAAGTTACAATAATAAAAATGTTAATTTACACTATAAATGACTAAAGTTCCATTCTCAATATACTAAAGTTACATTATGAAAAGGTTAAAGTTACACTTAAATTAGTTAAAATTTCAGAATGTTAACATAGGAAAATCTCAATATACTATAAATGATTAAAGTTTCACTATCAATATAATAATGGTACATTCTGAAAAGCTTAGAGTTACACTTCAAATTATTTAAATTTTCAAAATTCAAAAATAAGACAACATAAAATTACTTAGTAAATAAAATTCAATTATTTTGGATTAAAGTTACACTTATAAAAGGTTAAAATTACACTACAAAAATATGGAAAATGTCGAGAACTTATCTTAAAATCACTTCTTAGTATAAAATTACACTATTTTGGATTAAAGTTACACTTGTAAAAGGTTAAAGTTACATTATAAAAATACGTAAAATGTCAAAAACTTGTCTTAAAAGCATTTTTTAGTATAAAATTATACTATTTTGGATTAAAGTTACACTCGTAAAAGATCAAAGTTACACTCTAAAAATACGTAAAATGTCGAGAACTTGTCTTAAAAGCATTTTTTAGTATAAAATTACACTATTTTGGAGTAATGTTACACTTGTAAAAGAATAGAGTTACACTCTAAAAATACGTAAAATGTCAAAAACTTGTGTCAAAATCACTTCTTTAGTATAAGGTTACATTTTTTTGAATTAAAGTTACACTTGTAAAAGGCTAAAGTAACACTCGGAAAACACGTAAAAAGTCAAAATCTTTTCGTAAAATCAATTTTTAGTATAAGATTACACTTTTTTGAATTAAAGTTACACTTGTAAAAGACTAAAGTTACACTCTGAAAATACGTAAAATGTCGAGAACTTGTCTTAAAATCATTTTTTAGTATAAAATTACACTATTTTGGAGTAAAGTTACACTTGTAAAAGAATAGAGTTACACTATAAAATTACGTAAAATGTCAAGAACTTGTCTCAAAATCACTTTTTAGTATAAGGTTACACTTTTTTGAATTAAAGTTACACTTGTAAAAGGCTAAAGTTACTCTCTGAAAATACGTAAAAAGTCAAAAACTTGTGTCAAAATCACTTTTTTAGTATAAGGTTACTTTTTTTTTAATTAAAGTTACACTTGTAAAAGGCTAAAGTTACACTCTGAAAATACGTAAAATGTCAAAATCTTGTCGTAAAATCAATTTTTAGTATAAGGTTACACTTTTTTGGATTAAAGTTACACTCGTAAAAATTCAAAGTTACACTTGTGAAACTGCACACTAGTAAAAAAACAAAAGTTACCCTTAAAAAAAAGTTAAACCTTAAAAATGCTAAAATGTCATCAACTTTAAGCTAGAGAGAGAAAGAAGATTAATTAGTGTATAAGTAATGGATTAGTATAATGGTTACTTTTTGCTTCTAATCTCAACCACCCACATTGAAAGATCTAAGGGCTCATAAGAGGACTTAGGGACTCAAAAGATATGATGGACTCATTTGAACCTTTCTCTCTATATATATATATATATATATATATATATATATATATATCTATATTATATATAATATATCATATATATATATATATATATACACAAATTCTCATTTAAGACGGGGGTATCGACGGATACCATATTCTCTCACAAAATACCCATCAAGGGTGAGTGGAGAAGCACATGGGGGTGCCCACCTTGTCCCCTCTACCCATTTCCTCTCACAAAATACCCGTCGCAAGATCCGACCCGTCACAAGCAAGACCTACTGATATATATATAATTGCATGAATCAGAATGCAAGTCCAATGCATGAACATAAGGTTGAGAGAATCTTAAACAAAGTTAGTAACTGTTCAAGTATTCGACTATTCAGAGCAACTAGCAAATCATTGGTTTTTCGTTAGATAAATAAATGATTCTAGACTAGTAGACAAAACGGTGTAATTATTTGTTTTGGAATTTTGTAAGGGGATTAGTTAAGCTAAATATTTTTTATAAACTAGATATGGTTACTTTGTACAATACTTTAATGAAACGGTTATTTTAGTAAAATCTTTGAAATAAATTACTATTTTGGCAAAAACGCTCTGTTTAATATTTTAGTAAACAATTAACCTGGCCATCGAATATATTTCTGTCGAAAATTGAGGCTTAAACATCCTACTAGTTCTTCGAACGCCCGCATTTAGACCACTTAAAAAAAGCAACTAGTTGCAACATTAAGCACTATTCAGAAAATTACCCTCACTTCCACAACAACATATAATATTATCCCTAAATAACAAGCCCGAAATAACCAAAATACGAAGTGACCCCTGACTTCAAATTCTTAGAAACGCGAAATTGACTCGGCCTGAATTGATATGGAAAATGAAATCACCCACTAGCCTTCCAATTTATACAGAACTAGTAAAATTTCGCGCAATGCATGCGCGATATATATAGAGTTTTATATTTTTCAGGGTATTATTAATATTTCACTCCGTTGTACTTTGATATGAAATAAAAAAATTGAAATCATCATAAAGCTTTGGATTCCATTATATAAATTTCTCCAATTATTTTAATGAGTTTTTTTTGTCACGAAGCTAATAGTAAGTAGGTGTCAAGTTATTCTTTAAAGATAATAATTATTACATATATGAAAATTTTAGCAGCTTATAGTTTATAATTTGATACCAATTTTATTTCATTATAATGTAAAAATCATAATTTTGATTTTAATTAAAAGAATAGAGTTTAATTATATAAGATTCTATTTTAAGAAAAAGCAATAGAATATTGAATGGAAATATCACTTGTTTCCTTATTGTGTTAGATATATCTGACAGAAAAATTAAGAAAATTTCTTATTCTCTTAGGGCTCGTCTGAATTGGGAATAATTATTACTGGAATAATAGAACTTAAATGAACTAAAAAAATGTTGGGAAGTAGTGGGAGTTGGAGATAGAAATGAGGAACGATAGTGTAATAGTCCTCTATTAACGGAGTAATAGTTACCTATCTCCCACACAAGTAATGCATTAGCTCCATATGGAGCTAATAATTCCTCTCCCACCTCCTTTTTCCACCCTCCATAACCATCACAAACCACCAATTTCCTCTCATTTGTTCTTGTTTTAGCCTCTATTACTCTCGTAATAATTACTCCCAAGTCCCAATCTAAGCGAGCCATTAGTAGTAAGAGGATTACTACTAAAGATGGCGTAGGCAAGATAAGCTTCCCTTGTGTTTCCCGCAAATCACAAGAGCATTCGGTTATAATACTGTTAGGAGCTAGAAACTAGAAAGCAGTTATGAAAGCTGTCACAGCATGAGTATTGATACAAAATCTTTACAACCTTTTGATATAAGCTCACATTTCAGAAGGATATGAAGCCCCTTCTGAAGTAAACAAGTTATGTGATGCCAATACACAAAAAAAAGCCAGGCTTGTAGCTGACAAAAGGCTGACCTGAAAACTCTTGCTAATCGACCCAATAAGACCGGCAAAATTGAATAACCCAACCCGACCTAAATGAACATTTAAAAGTGACAGAACCCAATCTCGACATGACAAGCTTGTAACCAAACTCACCTGCCTGATTTCCATCCGTAGTCAGGCCACAAGAACCAGCAGCATCCACTGACTTTATTGGTGCTCCAATGCTTTGCATGGACACTACCCAATGCCAAGTGCACAAGTAAAAAAAAATCAAAGAATCGGAGGGTAAAGAGAAAGAAGAAAAGAAGAACGAAAGTTAATGAGATTCTGCAAAATTGCGTTGGATCACTTTGTGCTCCTTCAATCGCCAAAAGAATTATGAGGAAAAAGAATCATATATCCTGATCTACTGCCCAGAATTTTGCTTGGAATTCCGACATTTCTTATAGCCTAAATGGCATGGAGTCCACAAAGTTCCCGGAGCTTCTCACATAGCACAAAGGTGATTGTGGTTTGTGGTCCCAGTCGCGCAAAGATTGTGAACCCCCTGCTCAATCACAGAAACTAAGTCTTATCAATCATGAGATGTCATCACATGTGACCATGTGATAGGTGGTAAAGAAACGATGGCTACAACAAGAAAAATCACGACATTTCACTTAAGTTGCATGTTGTCAAGACACTCAATCCAATCCGACATGAAAGTTTGTTATAGGCAAAAAACATCACATGCTTTTTATCATATTAGCCGTGGCCCGTGGAGCTCAGGTAAAACAATTTGAAACGAACCCACGTCCAACACCAGTAAACAAATCTGAGTAAAATAGCCAGCTCGATTGGCCAAACAAAATATAAATAACATTTTTAAAAGCTATTTAAAACCTAATTACCCAATGGAGTGATAGTAAGCTTCCAATAAATCTACTGTCAGAAATCAAGAAGGTACAGGACAAATGATTGATTTTAGGTGCTATGAAATCTCACCCCTTGTAAAGAGCACGGGGGCCCTCTGTTAGCATGACCTGCAATAAATAACAAGCTAGACTTATAAATTTGAAAGCTAAATTGATTTCATATGGAACTCTACACATACGTAATTGAAATCATTGTGCCAATAATTGGAGTACAACACAAACTAAAGATAGAGAATTGTGAAGATGTGTGTTAAAAGTTGGGGCTATATGGAACTCTACACATACGTAATTGAAAATCATTGTGCCAACAATACATGGAAAGGGACCAACCAAGAAGTATAAGAATAACATCAGGCAGTCACATATCAGACAGGTAAAACATACAGTTTTTAATTGCAATTAGAGTATAAATTATTAACATATTATGTGAAATAAACAAACACTCGGTTTTACAATTAGCCATCTATTCATTATTAATGATACCGTACATGACCGATGGCCACATTAGTCAGAAAATTCACAGAAGCACCTTAAATTTCAGTAGGGTTCAGTAGCCATATGCCAGTTTAACTTTTCACAGCAACTACTTACAACTGTTGGAAAACAATCAATGAGATCCAGAGACTAACGTCACTAACCGCGGCCTGCATTATAACTGAGTGCAAAACAGAATGTACTCGCTAATATAACAGCCTCTGTAACTGTAATTCTAAGCCTCTCTTATAAAATAATAATTACAAACACAACCTTTTAATAAACGCGAAATTCAAACACCACCTTAAAAAAAAAATTTGTCAAACACAACCTTTAATATTTTTTTTGTCAAACACGACATTTTGGGCGGAGGACTCATTTTGGCAAGGGTTTGACCACTTGCAATGGGGTGACTTTTAGTCAATGTTTGAGATAGCAGACGCGGTCGGTTTGAAATGTTCTTGGACTCGTTGGTAAGGTGGGAGTAGATGTCAACACGGTGATAAAAGGTGGCCTTGTGTGGTTGATTGGTGTGTAAAGTAAGGCTGGTCTGGGTTTGCAGCGCGTGGTCATGGGTTTTTCGTGGGTCTTTTAATGGGGTTATGATGCTTTAATTTGTTTGGTTTGAAATTTGGTATGTAGGTAGAGGGGAGTACAAGGTAGGTCGTAGTTGTGTTTTTTGTGGTGGTTGTTGGTTGCAAATGGTGGCTCGAGAGGGAATGAATTGACCCATGAGGTGAGTGAAATGACCCTCGATGACCAGCCTTACTTTACAGACCAATCAACCACACATTATGCCACTTTTGACCACCGTGTTGACAGCCCCTGTAAATCATGTACTCCCACATTTTCAACGAGTCGAAGAACACCTCAAGCTACACCTCAAACTGGCCTCATTTGCTATCTCAAACATCCATTGAAAGTCATCCCATTGCAAGTGGTCAAACACTAGCCAAAATGCCGAGTCCTCAGCCCAAAATGTCGTGTTTGACAAAAAGAAATTATTAAAGGTTGTGTTTGACACTTTTTTTAAAGGTGATGTTTGGAATTTCGCGTTTTTTAATGGTTATGTTTGACAAAAAAAACCTTATTTTTTTTTAACAAAACAAGCAATCACAGGCATAAGTTTCATTATGCCATGTTATGTATTTTAGTGCACATTAATTTCGCAACGTTCAAATAGTAACCCGCAGAAAACACAGATGAGGGGGTACCAAGAGTCCTAGACAGCATACTACCTGGTAGGCGCAGTGAAACCCGTTCTTATAGGTTCGGCTACTTGATTCCTTTTGCAACATTAGACGTGTTTTGACCATATCCATGGGTGCTGTGGCAAGAGTGCTTACGGCTCCAGCTATGGTACTCGACCTTCATTGTTAAATACATATCAGTCACTGTCACAATTTCGAGTTAAGACAGTGATCAACTGCTTCTTCTATCGATAATGGACATATGGAAGAGTATCAACTGGTTTGGACTTCAGAGTTCTTTGGTTTGGCATGTAATGACCACCATTACCATTGATAATCATATGCCTATCGATAAAATTAATAACAAAAATAGGGTTCAACGATACCAAGGGTTTTTATCATGGCAAGAATAGATCGTGCCTGTAGTCTTTATGAGAAAGCTAAACCACTACATAGAAGTCATGAAATCGGATAAATTCCAGAAAGTGTATCTTACATGAAATGCAGCGGAAAGCCTTCTTCAAGAGGCGTCCATCTTGTAAGAGCCTGATTCAACAGCCATTACTTCACAATGAAGATCGCATAGTAATTAAAGTAAAATATAAACAAGTACCAAACAGGTTCCTGAGACATGTTTTAAATAGTGATCTAGATAATGAGGAGAAATTAAATACGTATTCTGTATGTAGATGCATGAGCTTTTGACATTTACATGAATGTTCTACAATTCTACATATGATTACACATATTTAACTACCATTCTTGTGGTTCTTCAACAACATTATCGGAATGCCTCAAGGCCCCCCATTAATGGCAGGGTAAGAGGGTAAGATCATCCAATGTACACACCTTTAACCTGCGCCAGAGAGGTTTTCCAGATGACCCATAATGAAAAGTTGCATAGAAGGACTGTCGTTTCACCATAAAAGATACACACTGATTTTAAAAACCATTTTCCTTATACTATATAAATTGTATAAATAGATAAAATAACAAGCTAACCCGTTTTGTTTCATCGTATGTCGCTAGCTGTGAAGCAGTCAAGGTTGCAGCTCTGACCATGGCAGGACCAACTCCCTTCCAAAGAGCTATGATTCCCTCTTCCGATATAATTCTACGCATTTCACCAAGAGCACTTACCTTGGTGCCAGAATTCATTTGTAAGCGCACCTGATTAACATAGAAGGCGCCAGACTGTGAGTAGAATCCCCATGGAAGGAGATAAAGTAACAGTTACTGGGAGGAGAGTAGAATTAGAAAACCTTCAAAACTTCTACAGGGTTAGTTAGTGCAGTGGCAAAGGAACCAGCGAATCCTCCAGCCAGAATTTTCAGAAAGATATTTGTGGATCCAAATGCCATTTCACAGACATGTTTTGAAGGTTCATAAAGACCCAAACGCAAGCCTCCATATAGAACTGACCTTGTCAATGAAGGTGCCAGCCCAAGATACATAGCACTAAATCCTTCATTCCTCAATATTTGGGTAAATATTTGGCCCTGCAATAACTCAAAAAAGGCTCAGGCATAAATTAATTGATTCTAATATCTTTTAGCGAGCATTGGAAGGAAAAATATTTCTGTATCTGCCCTCTAGGGATCTAGGTATATACCGATCCACTTAAAGCTCCTTTTTTACCAACAAGTTGCATCTGCAGCCTGACTTTGAGAACATCTGCAAACATATAATTAAAAGGTTTCAGAAAAGCCACAAGTTTTTGAACTAGAATCATGTTTAGTGGTTGTTTAACTGACGTCACCAGCATACACAAAATGATTCAATTCAACCCCAAGAGGCTTTCTTCAACAGCTGAAGGTCATAAGTGTGTATTTAATAATTAAATTGCATCCTGTTTTCGAAGATAGTTTACACAATTGGTCCAGACATGTACTAGGCTACTAGAGTCTAGGCGTCCATCTAAATTCATGGCTACTTTGCTGAATTTTAAGAACCTGGCTCTGTTGATTTTTCAATACCCAACTGATGGAATAAAGGCAAAAAAACAAAACATAAACGTCGCCTTCTATTGATAGGACAAGGTATAGAAACGTGCCTGTAATTAGTGGCTTGTGTTATAAAAAAGAGTATATATTCTCTTCCACGTGAAAACTAAATGTCAAATTATAGTCCCATTTAGAAACAGAACAAGAAATATACAAATTATTCTGAAATCTTCTTCTCATTGTATTGTGTAATTCATGATTTACTTAGAAAGGACGAAATTGCGTCCTGTCAGCAACAAATTCAATAACTTAATGCCGCATAGAGTCCAGCCAGGCGACCAATGGCAAGGTAAGTGGGGATCCAAATATCCCATTTATATAGTCTTACCATATGTTAAAAGCAAAACCAAAAGAGTGTGTTTTATGGATTACCTATACATCAAAATTGCATCAACTAACTGCTATTCCGTAAAATAAAAAGTGTAGGCAGCGTAGTGAACCATTTTGATATATTCCATCATAGTCAAGTCTATGATTAGTGAGTCCTTGGCTCAACTAGAAATATATGTATCTACACATGACATATGACATATAAGTGTAGAGCTGGCAAACCATGACACGACCCGAAAACACGATACGAACCCGACATGAAATTAATGACATGACCTGAAAACATGATACGAACCCGACATTAAATTAACGGGTTTGGGTTCAAGCTTAATGACTCATTTATGTAAGTGGGTCGACACGAACATGACTCGATATTTAATTGGGTCGCGCTTGGGTTATAAGGGTTCGTGACCTGTTTACATGTGAGACGATCATGAACCCGACAAGACCAAATCTGTTTGCCAAGTCTATATAATAGTTCTTGGCTCATTTAGGGGGATGTGTTATACAAAATAGTATACTGTTCAACAATGATAATTCATTTTGGTAAATGCTTAATGATTGCTATCAATGAGTTTATCCCATTTTAGAGGTATAGCATCTTAAGTCACAACCCAATTAAGCGTCATCAGGATCAATGTTTCCCATCTCTCTGATTCCCCCTTAACCACCAACTCTAATAGTCACCACGAAAACTTCTCCTCCTTTAGCACGGGCATGGTTGATCTAACAATCATAATCCCGGCGCCATACACCCTACCAAATTCTTACTCTCCAATTCGGCCCCTACCTTTTGCATCTTCTGGCCATCACCCGGTTTTTAGCCACCCCGTTAATAGTGAACATAATAATTCAACTTGCCTAGTGCCTACGCACAGTTACTCACTTTTTCTCGCATGCCCAAAAAAATTCCTCACCTGCCCACCCTACTCTTTTGCCTCCGCCTCAACTTCTCCCTCAACATCTTCTACATATACGAGACGGACCAATTGAGAAACACAAGGGAGGTTCTATCCTAAAATCAATTGGCAATAGGAGGAGTAGCCCCTTTGGTTTATAAAGCCGTCCAATCTCTGTTCTCCAAAATTGTGGGACACTTACATGTGGGTTTTTATACTCCAACAGAAACTAATGCAATTCATTCCCAAAACTCCGTCTAGTATATGAGATGTTTCAAGTAACACAAAAACATAATGTACTCCTTAAATTTATTCGACTTCTGAGTCGCGTTTCAAAAGTTTGATGAAAAAGAAAAAGAAAAAGAAGAAAAGGGTAGATAAAGAACCTAGAGGATGAGTAACAGCAGTAGCGGAGGCAACAGAAATGGCACTTGTACCAAAGTGACAACATATGGTTGATGCTGGTGGCATTTCCCATCTACGCTTCTCCTCACTACCCTTCATTACACCTGCATTTACCATATCTTTCACATTCAAATCACCCCTCTATTTCTTATATGAAATGAAAACTATTAAAGGCCAAACAACAAATGGATCATACAAAAGTAGTGAGAAAAAAAAAACAATCAAAAATAAAAGTGATATGAAATGAAAACAAGATGACCTGAAGGTAAAATGAGCGACTGAGAATATGGGTAACACAGGGAAGAATATGGCGGACGGGGCGACGGTTGCTAAACAGTGGAGGAAGCCATGTCATTTACCATTTCTGCAAAAGTTCGTTTTTATCGGGTAGTTAGATGAGGAGCGCTGCTTGATTGTTTTATTCAAGCCTAATTGCCCACGTTTCCCATTGTGTGTATGTAAATACTTGGTTTGTTTGGTTCCCACTTTAACAACGGGTGAATTTTAAAAACTTATACGTTCAAAAAATAGGAGTTATTTGTTTAACCAAAATCAAATGATTTACCGTTTCAGAAAAAAAAAACAAAAAAATGATTTATAGGCGGAAGCGGTGTTGGAGTACGTCAAGGAGGTGAGGAGATATGGACACTCGAAGATTGTTATCAAAGGTGAATGAAAGACTTTGATAGGTGCATTGAAGCTCAAGTCGAAGGGTCGGAGCGATTTTCATCGGATTGTAGACGGCGTTTATTCTCTTTGTCATAATTTTGAGTTCGTTTTATGGTTTTTTATGTTAGAGAAAGTGGAATTATATATTGCCGTAAATAATATTACAACATAAATATAATAATACAAATACACAAATATATATAAAAATAATACTCCCTCCTATTCACAATGATCTTCCCCTTTTATATTGGCCAACGGATTAAGAGAGTGAATATGGAGCACACAAACACACAACCTCACATAAAATTAAATATGGACCACACAAAACATTTCAAATAAGGAAAGAGGAAAGATAACTTGAATAACCGCTTTAGGAAATAAGGAAGATCGTTGTGAATAGGAGGGAGTAAAAAAGAGGGTAGAGAAAGTTGTAGCATGGGTCGAATCGCGCTAGGCGCTTTCCTAAGAGAGATAACGCATCCATTGCACTGGTTACCAAATAGTGCGTTCGTTTCCCAAGATACGACAACTCGTTGGACTCCTTTAATAGCAGCAAGAGGAGCCTCCGAACCAACGACCTCCCAATTCTCAATGATAATTTAATATAAAAATAACTTTCACAAACTATAACAAAAATGGTGATTATAAAAAGTATTGTATATAACATATAGTAGCAAATAATCAACTTTCGCTAAAGAATACACGTGTAAGTATGTACGTGTACGGAGTAGTTCTAAGGTTAAAACTCTCAAAAAAACCCATTTTACAATCTCATCTCATATATATTAATATTGCATTCAATATCACACACTTCTTTTAATAACACCCATAACATGGTCATGCAAATCAACTCAAAATAATTCACTTAATGTACGACATTAAATGGTGAAATATTCTGACTCGTTTAAACAAAACTTCAATGTTTGGTCAAATATTCAAACTTATAATTTAATACTTAAATCATAAACAAATTTTCCAACAATCCCCCAGATGATTTAAGAATCAAAAATACTTTTAAAATCATAAATAAATACGAAGTAAGATTTAGTAATCCAAAAAAAATTACTTTTATAAAAATAATAATAATGAGCATACGATGCCGCGTAATAGGTGTGTACGTTTCGTGTAATACTCCACGCGTGGGGAGCCCCTAAATAGATCCATTGATAGGCTTAAATGACTAATGCTTAAGGGGATTGAAAGTATTACTCATATCAACAAAGTGCACTTTATTTTCTGGTTATCCATTCAAAAGAACCTCATTGTTATGCGTGCTTGAGTGAGAGTAGTCTTAGGATGGGTGACCTCCTGGGAAGGTTCCCGAGATGCGCATGAGTGAGGACAAAATGCACTGTAAAGGACCCGTGTTGATCTGTGGGTCATGTATACAGTCTGGCAAACTATCGTGAGTGACCGCTCCCGGCCCAGGATTTGGGGCGGGGTGTTACATTTCGAGTTTGAACTAACACTTAGTGTAAGTGAGCTTGCACTCAAAAGAACCATAATAGTATAAATACTTTGAACTAAGTCCCTTAGATTAAGTTTAGACTCACAACACACACGGTATGGGCAATCGATCAGTAACTATCAGTGGTGCGCGTTGCCTTCGGATTCATTAAGAGTCATTGCTTAACCTCAAACCGTCACAACCAATTCAAAACCAATGAGAGCACCTCATCAAACACTATATCACACTTCGCCATAAAAATGAGACGCAGACCAAAAATATCCGCCATACATATAAATGGTTCTGTAACAACCCGAAAAGTGCCCAATTTTTCTAGTAAAAATATTTACTAACACTTTTCAGTAGAACTTAAGTTTTTAAAATAGGAATTTTTGTTCGGAGTCGTATTTTGAAATTCCGCGTTCGTATTTGGAATTTTTGAGAGATTTCATGAAAAGACCGTTTTTAGTAATCTTTGACTTCTTGACTTTTAATCTCTGTTGACTTTTTCTTGACCTTTTTAAGTCGTCATTTACTTTTCTTGACTTTAAAAAGTCCCGTCCTTAAACTTTTTCTGAACTTTTAAGTCATTTTTGACTTTTCTCGACTTTTTAAGTCGACTTTGACTTTCGTTGACTTTTCCCGACTCGCCTTGTAAGTTTGAAGACCGAAATTTTATTTAAAAAAATAATATTTTTGCTTTATTTTTATTTAGATTTATTAAGATTTATCATAATTTAATATAATTATTTTGAATTTATTCGGGATTTAAAGAATAACGTTTACGGTTTTAACCGAACGTCCTTTAACTATTCCCGACGCATCGTAAAGCGCGCAACAAAATCGAAACTCGACTTTGGCATGAGTCACGCGGCCATGTCATCGTTTTCCACTCACGATTGGATATTTTAATTGATTCGATTAAAATAATACAAATATCTTAGATATTTGTTACTTTATCGATCCGTCAACGGAGATTACGCAAATCGAGCAAAAACAGACCCGTTGTCTCACCATACCACACGGCCCAAAAGTCCTCTAATAGCCCTTGATATTTTCATTACTTTTGATTAATATATCATAATATCTAGATAACTATTTACTTTATCGATCAATTAACGAAAATTACGCAAAACGCTCGAAATCAGACCGATCCTTCACCATACCACACGGCTCCAAAGTCCTCTAATAGGACTTGATATTTTCATTACTTTTGAATACAATATCATAATATCTAGATATTGGGTGTAATTAACTTTATCGTTAATTATATTTAATCGTTTACCGTAAAATAATTATTAAACGCGAGTCAATTACGGAACAACAATTTCAAAACTCGACACCTTTATTGGTCTATAAACTCACGGCCAACTCCACTCCACTTTACTCACAAACAACTTTTCATCTTTCAACAAATCAAATAAAGATCAAAACATCACTTTATTTAAATCGTTCTTCGTGTTCTTCATCGTTCATCATTTGTTCTTCATCGTTCTTGAGCAAAACCTTCATAAAATCTTCGTTTCTTAATTAAATCCTTCCTACTTTATATTTCTAGACTCCCCTCTTCGCTCTCCATCTTCACGTACGGTTTAATTTCAATTCCGTCAAGATCGTTTTCAACACTTTAATTATGAGAAATTTAGTTTTATGTGCTAATAATGTTTTTCTTGTCATATTTTTATAGGGGAAGATTTTGAAACGAGTTTGGAGACTCGTATATTTTGGGTGAAGATTAGGAGAAGGGTTCCTTATTATATATATTTCTTATTATTTTGGTGCTAATTGTTTTGGCTAGCTAAGGTAACAATTCCGATTTACTCGACGAATTAATGTCACATAGCCTTTAGGTTTTAGTTTTGTTCATGTTATGGTTATGTATGATTTTAGTTAGTAACTTAGCTTTAAGTTTGTTTCTTTTGATTTTGGTTCATCGTTATTTTTGGTTCATCTTTTTATGATTTATGGATTTTTGTTAGTAATATGATAAGTAATGGTTATTATTGTGTTTTATGAATTTTTATGATTTTCCATAAAGTTATGATTTTTATGTTGTTAGGAATTTTTATGTTGTATTATTGTTCTTGATGATTTTTAAGTTGTAGGAAATTTTTATGTTGTATTATTGTTCTTGATGATTTTTAAGTTGTAGGAAATTTTTTATGTTGTATTATTGTTCTTGATGATTTTTAAGTTGTAGGAAATTTTTATGTTGATTTATTGTTCTTGATGAATTTTTATGGTTTTTCATAAGTTATGATTTTTTTATGTTGTTTATGAAATTTTAACAAGTTTAGTGTTCTTGATAAATTTTGATGATTTTTACTAAGTTATGATTTTTATGATTTTGTATGAATTTTTAACAAGTTTAGTGTTCTTGATAAATTGTGATGATTTTCCATAAGTTATCATTTTTATGATTATGTATGAATTTTAACAAGTTTGGTGTTCTTGATAAATTTTGATGATTTTAATAAGTTATGATTTTGTGTGGAAGATTGTTAAAATGGTTGTTTGATGATTAAAAACAAGTTTGGAATTGATTTGGTGTGATTGATGATTGAACCGAGAAAGGGCGTGAGAACCGGACCAAACCAGACCGGTCCAGGCCGGTTCAGACCCGGTCTGGGTTGGTCCATGGTGGGTCCGGGTTTTGGTTTTTGGGTTGTGTCGATGTTTGATTGATTGGTTGTTGTTTTGACGAGTTTTAAATATGTTAAAGCATGCGGGAAATATTAGGAAAACGGTTTTAGAAAAAAAATGTAAAATCTGCCACTTTAGCTAAATCAGGCCGTGAGGCCCAAATCAGGCCCATGTGGGTCCGGCCCAACTCAGCCCGTGGGTCCCACTTTGGGACTTGTGACGGTTTTTGAGTTATCGTCATTTTTATCGCGTTTTGTAATAATTAGCAAGCGAGAAATATTAATAAGTAAAATATTTAATTAAAAAGGTTTTTCATTAAATTATTATTTCTCACATGTTAGAACTTATAAGACGAGATCGTAGTTTAATTTAATATCCTTTTAGTCAAACGGGTTTTGGGGTATGATATAATAATTCACATGTTAGAAGTAGTAATAAAATAACATGTAAGGAATATGTTGATTTTATGTCTATGTGATAAAGACTCTGCTTCTAGCCGGTTTGATCCAACGGGTTTGGACAAACTAAGATCTAGTCAGCCCCGATTTGACTGATGACCCGTCGCGGGACTCGGGTCGGGGATTTGTCTTCAAGTAAAGTTGTACTTAATTATTGAATTAGCCTTAGTAGATATGAGGCGATATGTTATGTGTTTATTACTTATATGCAATTAGTCACATGATAGGATGTTTTTCTGTGACTGTTTTATTATATGGTTGGTGTCGTGTTGACTAAGTACCCATAGAGAATTACGAGTATATGGCGTCTTGACCATTATAATTCTAAATGAGTATCTTGGACCATGACATTGATAGGCCCGTACTATCTTTAACGAGTATATGTTCGCCGCTTGATAGCTTTGGTGTCTCGGCCTGGGGGGCTTATCTCCAAGTCGGGGCATGGCATCCTAAGAGTTCCGCTTTGGGAAGGGAGCCAGCTTAAGTACTAGCCATCTCTGCTTAGGGGGTCGCCTAGCAGAGTTGCTTGTGTACGGTTATGTCATGAGACGGGGAATGGAATAGCTGTTGTCGCTAGGTCTGATCAGTCTAGGACTAGGAGGTTTTCCTACCTTGTGGTATAGCCTCGCGTTACGAAGTCTTCTATTGAGCCCTAAGAACTTAGGCATGTTTGTAGAGGTATTGGTCTTTCATGTTTGATGATTCTATGAGTTTTAGAAGGTGAGATGCAAGCCGGCTAAGATTGATAGAGTTTGGATTACCGATTGTTAACTGCTTCACATGATTACGTGTTGATTAGGGTTTGAGTGTATCACGGCCATGTTTCTGAGAGGAACCTCTGAGCTAGCATACCAGCTTCCCTACCTCTTGTTATAGTTTATTATCGGATTCACATGATAGCTTTCGCATGATAGGTTATATGTTAGTTAATTGTTTCATAACATGAAAAGCATATCATATACGTTTAAGTTTTGTATTTTCCATATACATTGCTTTTATGTTATTCATGTTTCATTAAACTCGACATTTCGTGGCTGGGAGGACTCGGAGTTACTCCCCACTGACTGTGGCTTCCGTGTTTATATTTAATGCGGTCGAACAGGTGGTGAATGCATACATTGGGTACATTGACGAGCTAGCGAGCTAAGTATTACCTTGGACCTATATTCGGTTCTTAGATTGTATATTATTATACACTCTTTCATTTCCGTATTTATACGGGAGATATGTCTCCCGTCTTGTATCATTCTTTTTAGAATATTATTTCCGTTTTGTAATGACCCTTTTTATTTATGACACCCTTGGTTATGTATTTAAATTATTTTTTTTTCTTTCCGCAAATTTGAGGGTGTCACATTAACAATAAACACCACCATTAGCCACCGGCGCTAACCACCATCTCAGACTTGTTGACCACCCATTCTTGCACATCCACTCCGTCGGCCACCACTTATGCGTCCCACACACAACCTATACCAACACAACCTCCCTCTCATTATATTTCACTCCCTCCCACCTCCGTGGATGAACGGTCGTCGGTGACCCCTATGTTATCCTTCTTGACGACAGTGAACAATCATATCGCCGCGACAAATGATTGAGACATGGGAAGTAACAAATAATCAATCTAATTAGCAATAATGTATTGATTACATGCTCTATAGTCAGATTATCATTCATAATTTGATAAATTTGGGTATTATTGGAGGACATAAAGAGATGTACACATTAACGATAAACACCACCATTGGCCACCGGCGCTGACCACCATCTCAGACTTGTCGGCCACCCATTCTTGCACATCCACTCCGCCGGCCACCACTTATGCGTCCCACACACAACCTATACCAACACACCCTCCCTCTCGTTATATTTCACTCCCTCCTACCTCCGTCGATGAACGGTCGTCGGTGACCCCTCTGTTATCCTTCTTGCCGACAGTGAACAATCATATTGCCGCGACAAATGATTGAGACAAGTAAGTAACAAATAATCGATCTAATTGACAATAATGTATATACATGCTCTATAGTCAAATTATCATTCATAATTGAATAAATTTGGGTATTGTTGGAGGACATAAAAAGTTAACATCTGAGAGAAGGTAGAGAGAATAAAGTTTGTTAAACAAAAACCCTAATTAACAAAAGATATAAAATTATAAGAAATAATCACTTTAATTAGTATTAATGTATTGAATATTATATACGTTGGAAGAAATATAGATATGTTTGGACATAAAGAGTTAAAACATTTGAGCAAAGGTGGTGAGAATTATGTTTGATGTTTTTTTAATCAAAGGTAGATAAATGAAAAGTCCGGTAAAAGAATATTGTTGTAACAACCCGAAAAGTACCCAATTTTTCTAGTAAAAATATTTACTAACACTTTTCAGTAGAACTTAAGTTTTTAAAATAGAAATTTTTGTTCCGAGTCTTATTTTGAAATTCCGCGTTCGTATTTGGAATTTCTGGAAGAGTTTCATGAAAAGACCGTTTTGGATCATCTTTGACTTTTCTTGACTTTTAAGTCGTCTTTACTTTTCTTGAACTTTTTTAAATCGTCATTGACTTTTTCTTACTTTTAAGTCGTCTAAAACTTTCTTGACTTTTAAGTCATATGTTGCTTTTCTTCGACCTTTTTTTTTAAGTCAACTTGACTTCCGTTGACTTTTTCCCGACTCGTCTCATAAGTTTGAAGACCGAAATTTTTATTTAAAAAAAATAATATTTTTGATTTATTTTTATTTAGATTTATTAAGATTTATCATAATTTAATATAATTATTTTGAATTTATTCGGAATTTAAAGAATAACTTTTACGGTTTTAACCGAACGTCCTTTAACTATTCCCGAGTCCACTCGTAAAGCGCGAAACAAAATCGAAACTCGACTTTTGGCATGATCACACGCCATGTCACTCGTTTTCCACTCACAATTAGATTATTCTAATTGTTTTTGATTAAACACTCATAATATCTATATTATTTATTAACTTTATCGATCCGTCAACGAAAACTACGCAAAACGCTCGAAATCAGACCCGTCTAGCACAAAACCACACGGCACTCTTGCTCTCTAATAGGCCTTGATATTTTCATTTCTTTTGATTACAATATCATAATATCTAGATATTTGGTGTAATTAACTTTATCGTTAATTATATTTAATCGATTACCGTAAAACAATTATTAAACCTGAGTCAAGTACGTAACAACAATTTCAAAACTCGACATCTATTCTTGCCTATAATTACACGGCTCATCCACTCTTCTTTACTCACAAACAACTTTTCATTTTACAACAAATCAAAATAAGATCAAAATATCACTTTCTTTAATCGTTCTTCGTGTTCTTCGTCGTTCATCATTTGTTCTTCGTTGTTCTTGAGCAAAACCTTCATAAAACCTTCATTTCTTAATTAAATCCGTCCTATCTTATATTTCTAGACTCTCCTCTTTGCTCCCCATCTTCACGTACGGTTTAATTTCAATTCCGTCAAGATCGTTTTCAACACTTTAATTATGAGAAATTAAGTTTTAAGTTCTAATAATGTTTTTCTTGTCATTTCTTATAGGGGAAGATTTTGAAGACGAGTTTGGCGACTCGTATATTTTGGGTGAAGATTAGTAGAAGGGTTCTTATTATATATACTTCTTATTATTTTGGTGCTAATTGTTTTGCTAGCTAAGGTAACAATTCCGTTTTACTCGAAGAATAAATGTCACATAGCTTTTAGTTTTTGATTCATGTTATGGTTATTTATGATTTTAGTTAGTAACATAGCCTTTAGTTTTGTTTCTTTTGGATTTTGGTTCATCTTTGTTTATGGTTCATGTTTTATGATTTATGGATTTTTAGTAGTAATATGATAAGTAGGATGATTTTTATGTTGTATGGAGTTTTCATGTTGTTTAGTGTTCTTGATGAATTTTGATGATTTTCCATAAGTTATGATTTTTATGTTGTGTAGGAAATTTTTAATATGTTTAGTGTTCTTGAGGAATTTGGATGAATTAATTTTAAATCATGATTTTGTATGATGGTTGTTAAAATGGATGTTTGTTGATTAAAAACATGTTAGGAAATAATTTGGTGTTGTTTGTGGTGTGAACCGTGGGGAAGGCTGTGAACCGGACCCAAAACCAGCCGGTTCAGGCCGGTTCAGGCCCGGTCCAGGCCGGTCTGGGCTGGTTCATGGTGGGTCCGGGTTTTGGTCTTTGGGTTGTGTCGATGTTTGATTGTTATGTTGTTGTTTTGACGGGTTTTAATTATGTTAAAGCATGCGGGAATTTTTAAGAAACGGTTTTTGGTAAAAGTTGGAAAAACAGCCAAATCAGCCCAAATAGGTCCGTGGGCCCAGTCCAGGCCCATGTGGGGTCCGGCCCAACTCAGCCCGTGGGTCCCACTTTGGGACTTGTGACGGTTTTTGAGTTATCGTCATTTTTATCGCGTTTGGTAATAATTAGCAAGTGAGAAATATTAATAAGTAAAATATTTAATTAAAAAGTTTTTTCATAAAATTATTATTTCTCACATGTTAGAAATTATAATACGAGATCGTAGTTTAAATTGATATTCTTTAAGTCAAACGGGTTTTTGGTATGATATATTAATTCACATGTTAGAAGTTAATAAAATAACATGTAATGAATATGTTGATTGTTATGTCTTAGTCTATGTGATAAAGACTCTGTTTCTAGCCGGTTTGATCCAACGGGTTTGGTCAAACTAAGATCTAGTCCGCCCCGATTTGACTGATGACCCGTCGCGGGACTAGGGTCGGGGATTTGTCTTCAAGTAAGGTTGTATTTAATTATGAATTAGCCTTGGTAGATATGAGGCGATATTATAACTGATTCACATGATTACGTGTTGATTAGGGTTTGAGTGTATCATGGCCATGTTACAGGGTAACCTCTGAGCTAGCATACCAGCTTCCCTACCTCTTTTTATATTTTATTATCGGTTTCACATGATAGCTTTCATATGATAGGTTATATGTTAGTTAATTGTTTCATAACATGAAAAGCATATCATATATGTTAAGGTTTTGTATTTTCTATATACATTGCTTTTATGTTATTCATGTTTCATTAAACTCGACATTTTGTGGCTGGGAGAACTCGGAGTTACTCCCCACTGACTGTGGCTTCCGTGTTTATATTTAATGCGGTCGAACAGGTGGTGAATGCAAATTTGGGGTACATTGACGAGCTAGCGAGCGAAGTATTTACCTTGGACCTATATTCGGTTCTTAGATTGTATATTATTATACACTCTTTTATTTCCGTATTTATACGGTAGATATGTCTCCCGTCTTGTATATTTCTTTTGTATAATATTATTTCCGTTTTGTAATGACCCTTTTTATTTATGACACATTCGTTATGTATTATTATCTTTTATGTATTTAAATAATTTTTTTTCTTTCCGCAAATTTGAGGGTGTCACAGTTGGTATCAGAGCTATTTTGCTCCCGACGCACGTTTGTGTACCCTTGTACAAATAACTTGACCTTAATAAAATAATAAACCGTGAGATAGAAGGGTAAGATGGGTAGATTAGGATTTTTGTTGTAGTCTATTTGTTTATGCTAATTGTTAGGAGTAACTTAATTTGTTTTGTTTCTTATGAAGATGGTTGGACCTCATATGGAAGAGATGGATGTTAGTGCCAACCACGTTTCTCCTCATAGAGAAGACAATTGCCAAGAAGGCTATGCTTGGGTGGCTAGCCAAATTGCTAGGAGCAATATTACGCCTTATGGTGGTGAGCCCGACCCTACCGAGCTCTCGGAATGGTTTAAAGAGATGGAGAACCAATTCGACCATTACCAAGTCCTTGAAGAGGACAAGGTAAGGATTGCTCAGTTATTCCTGGTAAGGGAGGCAGACTACTGGTGGTCTATTTCCAATCCCACCGCTATTCTAGAAATCAATTTCGAGTGGGAATGTTTCAAGTCTCTTGTTGAGGACCGATTTTGCCCCATGAAGCTCACTCAGCAAAGACTCAGAGAATTCATCGATTTCAAGCAAGGTGATTTGAGGACCCAAGACTTCACTACTCAATTCAACCAGCTTGCTCGTTTTGCGCCAGGACTCATCAATGATGAGGAAGATAGAGCTTTTTACTATCGTAATAAGCTAAGTGCTTTGCTCCAAAGCAAAGTAAGGAGGAGCTCTACATCTTTCGGGGAATTGTATGATGATGCCCTTCGGGCCGAGGACTCCATGAAAGCCTTTAACGAGGGGGCAAAGATGAAGAGTCCATCTCCTTTTTCCTCTTTCAATCCAAGGTCAAATTTTCATGACAAAGGACGTTTCGCTTCCTCTTCCTCTAATGCCAATGGTAAGAGTAAACGTCCATTCTTCCCGAGCAACAACGATCTTAAGGATCGTATCTGTTTTGGGTGCACGCTGCCTGTGCATCCAGGTATTGGCTGTTTCAACAAGCCAATTGTGTGCTATGCTTGTCGGAAACCGGGACATAAGTCTAATATATGTCCTGAAAAGAAGAAGACAGCTTTTACACCAGATACTTCTGGGAGACCAAGGGGTGGAACTCTAATGAGCCGCACTAAGGCCGATGTTCAGCCAGACGTTATGACTGGTATGTGTTCAATTTAAGAAATACCGTGTTTAATTTTATTAGATACTAGAGCTTCGTTATCCTTTATTTCGAGGAGATTACCCGATAAATTACCTCTCAAAGCTTCAACTGGAGAAAGTACTCCTATATCTTTACCGTCCGGAGATAGGGTCAGGTAGTTTTCTTTTAGCTATCGTAAGGGTTAGTGGAGGTGTTTTGAAGGAGTTTCGAATATGATACCTAACCGTCCTATGGAGCTAGTTTCGTGTTTAAAATGATTATAGAAAATGGAGAATAAGTTTAGGAAGGAACTATCCTAGTGGTTTTAAAATGTGAAAGCTTGAAGTTGCAATATCTTTTTGAGGATCGAAATAAGCTTAATAATAGTTGTAGTTGTGGTTAGAAAGTTGAGTGATTTTTTATGTTACTTGGGAATTTGTTGTCGTTAAATGTTGGACCCTAACGGGAATAAATACTTTGTGGATTTAGGATTGGATGACACCACTTGAGGAATATTGACATAAGCGAAAACCGATGTATTGAGAGTTAGGAAGAGATAAATAAATTGATTACGGTCGCATTGCCCTATGTTTGGCAAAAGTTAAGGAAATCGAGATTTGTGTAACTAATCTCTTTGAGGTTTCGAGATTCAACTTTTGAGGATGAGAGGGTTCAGTGGAAATAAGTTGGGGTAATGAATTTTTGGAATAAATTGGATTAAAGGATTTCATAGTAAGTCCTTTACTTTGTGGTGGTTAACGGTCTTGTTTCCCTAATTATAAATATTTGGATGGTGGTTTCCAATAAGAGTTTTGATGGACCTTAGAAGATTTTAATTAACTTTGAATAATTGGGAATTGTTACTCGATGTGTCATGCTTATGAAATATTTTGGTAGGAATCTGATGATGGAAAATGTTGAGGATTTAGTGCACTCTCTTGAGGACTAGATTTTGTGGCAGTTAGTATTGTCGAGTTTTGATCGACATTGGAATTTTCATAGAGGGAAGATAGTATTGGGGTTCATCCTTCTTTCTTTACTTCTTTCTATTCGATTTATTCTTTCGAATATTTCGTTCCTACTATCGAATATCATTTCTTATAGGTAGATTACTAGAAGCTTTAGTTAGAAATTTTAGACATAGATAGTAGAGTTATTATCCTTACTATGAAATTTTTGAACTAAAAGCTTTTGGGAAATAATTTAATGATTTCAAGTATTTCACCGTCAAGGAGTGTTGAGACTCGTTATTGGAGACGTTCGATAACTAGTTTTCTCATTTATTGATGCGAAAATGTATCTTTTAATGTCTTTGATTTGGGACGTTGAAGTTTATGAAACAGCTGACGAAGAATCTTCCGCCCCATTGATAAGACCATGTATTTCTATTACAAGTATATTTTAACAGCTTTGAAATAGACCTACATATATGTTACGTTCCTTCTTCTAAGTTTCGAGGACGAAACTTTTTAAAAAGGAGGGGTGATTGTAACAACCCGAAAAATACCAATTTTTCTAGTAAAAATATTTACTAACACTTTTTCAGTAGAACTTAAGTTTTTTTTAAAATAGGAATTTTTGTTCGGAGTCGTATTTTGAAATTCCGCGTTCGTATTTGGAATTTTTGAGGGATTCCATGAAAAGACCGTTTTTAGTCATCTTTGACTTTTCTTGACTTTTAAGTCGTCTTTGACTTTCTTGACTTTTAAAGTGTCAGTGATTTTCTGACTTGTTGAAAACACCAACTTAGGGGTCAATGGTGTTTTGCAAAAGACTCAATATTCACACAAACAACCCAAGGACTGTTTTGAAATTGCAGCAATAAAACATATGAAACAAGGCTATTTTTGTGGGATAGTTTTCTGGTTTTTGTAACAAATAAGTAAAGGATAGGGTAGAGGATAAACAACAACTAAGACAAGCACAAATTGATGTGAATTCTCATGTTTAAACCCATAGGATAGAAACCCTGAACTTGGGCTGTCAAGACTAGCACAAACAGTTCAAGAACAGTGAGTCCTAAACTCAACTCACTCACTAAGACTAGCACAAGTGAATGGATTAAGTTTAGGCCAACAAACTAAGACTAGCACAAGTTTGTTGAGATTTGTGTTAACTAAGACTTGCACAAGTTAACTGAAGAGAGTAACAACTCCTTGTTTTTCATTCATTCATATTCTGATTATTACAAAGGACTAAAGGCTCTTTATATAGAGCATTACAAAAGATCTCTACCATACAACATAAAGCTACATCTAAGGGCTTGCAATGAGCCTTACAAGGATACAAAACAGATGCAAAAGTCTACTAATAAGACGAGCTTGGACAGACTGCAATTTGGACAGAAAAGCAACTGAAAAAGTAAGCTTGTCCCTTTCCTGAAATGGCATTGTTGAGCAGTTTTCTTTTGGGGCTTGTCTTGGCTCCCTTTTGCTACCACATGATGTTCACACGTTTTGGATCATTCAAGGATCAACTTGTAGCCTTGGACGTGCACTTCAAAGTACTTGAGCATATACAAACAACCTTGCTGAACACAAGTGCTAAGCTGACTTTCAGTAGCATTTTCTGAAATCATACATGTCTTGCAGGCTTCATAACTCCTTCATTAGGATGAATTTTAAGGCTCATGATATCTCATTTTAAAGCTAAATGTGTTAGCTTTCATGTCAAAAAAGAAGCAACCCCAAATGATGTATACAACTCTAGATACAGAGGTTTGAGTACTAGCAGGTCGCTTGACTGTTGTACAGCAGCATTCCAGATTCCAGAGGTATCTTGCAGATGCTATAATTTTCTGCACAGATAGAATTAGGAAACCCATGAATAGCCAAATTGAAGCTATATGAGTTAGCTTCCTTCTCCAATTGGAATCATGCAAAAAAAGTTCCTGGAACTTCCGTTATAAGCCTTTAAGTGAATACAGGTCAGAAGTGAATGCTCATCAGTCTTCTTGTGCAGCAGCATGAACTTTGAAAAATCATATCTCCCAACTCAGATGGGTAAAAAATGCCCATGATGATTCAAATGAAAGCTAAAGGTGTTAGCTTTCACCTCCAAAAAGAATCAACCAAAAATATCCGTCAAATATTGAGTTATAGACATTTTAGTACTGACAAGTCATTTCAGGAGAATAGCATTGCATTCTGCGTGACAGTCTTTGAAGATCAATTGTGACAAATTTGCTCGATGAATCTTGTTGATTCCAAAGCCATAAGAAAGAGGACATCTTCAAGATTATCTACATATGAAGAACATATTTTCTAACCAAGTAAAACTCGAGATATGAGCAATTGAACTCAGACCTGAATTCCTGAACAATTGAAGTATTTCAAATAGGCACTTTGTTCAGTTTTGCTCCTAAATTGCATCCAATGGTGATGACTGCTTGGTTAATCTTTATCTCCTAATTCTTTATGAAATATGGAAAGGAAACACCCCCCGGGCCCCTGCTTCAACTCTCCCCAAGTTCAAAAAATTTGACCTCAAATTTGGAATGCAAAACATCACTTATAATCAACATAGGCCACCACAAAAAACTGAGTTCAGTCTTCTTATTGAGAGCAATTATAATATGCTCTTAGATAGTGTATCTCGCTGAAGCTTCAGAAGATTCAAGAGGTGAGTTCACCTTGAATACTACTTCACGAGGTATGTTCTTGTGATTCCCACCTGGATCATAGATGAGAATGACATAGCTGATTTTTGGAGTCACCATGATCCCAAGTTCAGTTTGCTCCTTGAGAAACTTGTCATTTACCCTTCCTAGATCAGTTAACATGGCAGCCTGTCTTGGTATCATAGAAGCATCACCCTTAATTTCAGTAATAAGAATTGGAAACTTCATAACTAGGCCTGAAATTTGTGCACTAACAAAAGGCTCTTTGCTTCCACATGTGCCCATTCCTTTGTTCCTGTCAATTGAGTTCATGTACCCTTTTCTCATGACGTAGATTTTGAAGTATAACTTAGAGCTGGTGCAGGAGGTCAGAGTTTGAGCACTTGAGCATTTGACAAAGCAAGAACACCCCTTTGATTCATCCCTAACTGAATCCCTACATATTTGACTCTCAAAGGAACTCAAGAATTGATCCATATTAAAGCTTATAAGTTGCTGCAACCTTGAGTCTATGGACAGCTCTAAAGGGTTCAAAATAGCAACTTGTTCTTTGCTAACACTATGAAACAGGTTAAAGGTTGTACATGCTTGTTCTTCCTCTTGTTTGGCATCCTCAAATGTGGAGTTGAGTGCGGTTTTAATCTCAAAACATTGGCTTTCCAAAACAACAGTACATGAATCAATGGTTTCATCATAAGCACCCATGACTCTTGGTTCAATGCATTTAGAATCTAGACAAACAATAACATCCTCTTGGTGTAAACCTTTCTCATTTCCAACAGTTTTCATGACTTCTAGGCTGTCACTTTTAGCCAAGGATTCAGAATTTCCATGTCTTGCTAAGCTATTCTCCACACACAAAGCAAACTCAAGCATTTCGCCATAGGAATACATCATTTCTAAATCGATTCTTTTAGAAACTTCAGATTTTAAACCATGGTAAAATCTAACTCCCATTTGGACAGAATCAACTCTTTTGTCACACACAAAGTGTAATTCTTCAAACAACCTAGCATACTCATGAACACTTAAGGCATTTTGTGTAAGGTTCTTAAGTTCACTCCACAAATCACTCAAGATAGAACAAGTAAGATATTTTGACCACATGTATGAGTGAAGCTTGGACCAAGACTTTATCTTACCCTTCCCTACCATTGTCCTTGAAAGATTAAGACCATTATACCACAACAAAGCAAATTCCCTTAAACAAGACACAACCAGGTCACACTTCACTGAATCAGAAAAATGATGGTTCTTAAAGAAGCTTTCAACCTCATATAACCAAGAAACAAAAGTCCTACCATTTCTACCATCAAACATAGGAAGTAATGGTGTTTTACCTCTGACTTTAAGGACATGAGAGAACTTACACGACTCATTTAGTAGGGTGTGTTCTACTTGGCCTAAGTCAGGTGGTTTTGGTTCCCTTGGCACCCTATGACTGCTAGTTGCTTCTCCTTTAGGCATATCACCTTCATCCTTTATCTTTAGGCCTTGTAAACTCCTTATAGCTGCTTCCATGGACTTGGAAATAGAGCCAAGTTCAGGAGAATTCAACTTAAGACAAGGAACATAAGGGAGAGTACTCTTGGCTACTGATTTTCTCATGAAAAATCAGAATGCAATACCTTTGACAAAACTGAATTTTTGATGCTCAAGGATGCAAAAAACAAGACTAACACAAGATAGAACTTGTGCTAATCCTAGCTCTGATAACCAATTTGAAACACCAACTTAGGGGTCAATGGTGTTTTGCAAAGGACTCAATATTCACACAAACAACCCAAGGACTGTTTTGAATTTGCAACAATAAAACATATGAAACAAGGCTATTTTTGTGGGATAGTTTTCTGGTTTTTGTAACAAATAAGTAAAGGATAGGGTAGAGGATAAAGAACAACTAAGACAAGCACAAGTTGATGTGAATTCTCATGTTTAAACCCATAGGATAGAAACCCTGAACTTGGGCTGTCAAGACTAGCACAAACAGTTCAAGAACAGTGAGTCCTAAACTCAACTCACTCACTAAGACTAGCACAAGTGAATGGATTAAGCTTAGGCCAACAAACTAAGACTAGCACAAGTTTGTTGAGATTTGTGTTAACTAAGACTTGCACAAGTTAACTGAAGAGAGTAACAACTCCTTGTTTTTTCATTCATTCATATTCTGATTATTACAAAGGACTAAAGGCTCTTTATATAGAGCATTACAAAAGATCTCTACCATACAACATAAAGCTACATCTAAGGGCTTGCAATGAGCCTTACAAGGATACAAAACAGATGCAAAAGTCTACTAATAAGACGAGCTTGGACAGACTGCAATTTGGACAGAAAAGCAACTGAAAAAGTAAGCTTGTCCCTTTCCTGAAATGGCATTGTTGAGCAGTTTTCTTTTGGGGCTTGTCTTGGCTCCCTTTTGCTACCACATGATGTTCACACGTTTTGGATCATTCAAGGATCAACTTGTAGCCTTGGACGTGCACTTCAAAGTACTTGAGCATATACAAACAACCTTGCTGAACACAAGTGCTAAGCTGACTTTCAGTAGCATTTTCTGAAATCATACATGTCTTGCAGGCTTCATAACTCCTTCATTAGGATGAATTTTAAGGCTCATGATATCTCATTTTAAAGCTAAATGTGTTAGCTTTCATGTCAAAAAAGAAGCAACCCCAAATGATGTATAATACTCTAGATACAGAGGTTTGAGTACTAGAAGGTCGCTTGACTGTTGTACAGCAGCATTCCAGATTCCAGAGGTATCTTGCAGATGCTATAATATTCTGCACAGATAGAATTAGGAAACCCATGAATAGCCAAATTGAAGCTATATGAGTTAGCTTCCTTCTCCAATTGGAATCATGCAAAAACAGTTCCTGGAACTTCCGTTATAAGCCTTTAAGTGAATACAGGTCAGAAGTGAATGCTCATCAGTCTTCTTGTGCAGCAGCATGAACTTTGAAAAATCATATCTCCCAACTCAGATGGGTAAAAAATGCCCATGATGATTCAAATGAAAGCTAAAGTTGTTAGCTTTCACCTCCAAAAAGAATCAACCAAAAATATCCGTCAAATATTGAGTTATGGACATTTTAGTACTGACAAGTCATTTCAGGAGAATAGCATTGCATTCTGCGTGACAGTCTTTGAAGATCAATTGTGACAAATTTGCTCGATGAATCTTGTTGATTCCAAAGCCATAAGAAAGAGGACATCTTCAAGATTATCTCCATATGAAGAACATATTTTCTAACCAAGTAAAACTCGAGATATGAGCAATTGAACTCAGACCTGAATTCCTGAACAATTGAAGTATTTCAAATAGGCACTTTGTTCAGTTTTGCTCCTAAATTGCATCCAATGGTGATGACTGCTTGGTTAATCTTTATCTCCTAATTCTTTATGAAATATGGAAAGGAAACACCCCCCGGGCCCCTGCTTCACTTTTAAGTCGTCATAAACTTTTCTTGACTTTTAAGTCATTTTTGACTTTTCTCGACTTTTAAGTCAACTTTGACTTCCGTTGACTTTTCCCGACTCGCCTTGTAAGTTTGAAGACCGAAATTTTATTTAAAAAGATAATATTTTTAATTTATTTTTATTAAGATTTATTATGATTTATAAAAATTTAATATAATTATTTTGAATTTATTCGGAATTTAAAGAATAACTTTTACGGTTTTTAACCGAACATCATTTAACTATTCCCGAGTCATCGTAAAGCGCGAAACAAAATCGAAACTCGACTTTGGCATGAGTCACACGCCCATGTCATCGTTTTCCACTCACAATTAGATATTCTAACTGTTTTGATTAAACAAATCATAATATCTAGATATTTATTAACTTTATCGATCCGTCAACGAAAATTACGCAAAACGCTCGAAATCAGACCCGTCTAGCACAAAACCACACGGCACTCTTGCTCTCTAATAGGCCTTGATATTTTCATTTCTTTTGATTACAATATCATAATATCTAGATATTTGGTGTAATTAACTTTATCGTTAATTATATTTAATCGATTACCGTAAAACAATTATTAAACCTGAGTCAAGTACGTAACAACAATTTCAAAACTCGACATCTATTCTTGCCTATAATTACACGGCTCATCCACTCTTCTTTACTCACAAACAACTTTTCATTTTACAACAAATCAAAATAAGATCAAAATATCACTTTCTTTAATCGTTCTTCGTGTTCTTCGTCGTTCATCAATTGTTCTTCGTTGTTCTTGAGCAAAACCTTCATAAAACCTTCATTTCTTAATTAAATCCGTCCTATCTTATATTTCTAGACTCTCCTCTTCGCTCCCCATCTTCACGTACGGTTTAATTTCAATTCCGTCAAGATCGTTCTCAACACTTTAATTATGAGAAATTAAGTTTTAAGTTCTAATAATGTTTTTCTTGTCATTTCTTATAGGGGAAGATTTTGAAGACGAGTTTGGAGACTCGTATATTTTGGGTGAAGATTAGTAGAGGGGTTTCTTATTTATATACTTCTTATTATTTTGATGCTAAGTGGTTTTGCTAGCTAAGGTAACAATTCCGTTTTACTCGACGAATTAATGTCACATAGCTTTTAGTTTTTGATTCATGTTATGGTTATTTATGATTTTAGTTAGTAACATAGCCTTTAGTTTTGTTTCTTTTGGATTTTGGTTCATCTTTGTTTATGGTTCATGTTTTATGATTTATGGATTTTTAGTAGTAATATGATAAGTAGGATGATTTTTATGTTGTATGGAGTTTTCATGTTGTTTAGTGTTCTTGATGAATTTTGATGATTTTCCATAAGTTATGATTTTTATGTTGTGTAGGAAATTTTTAATATGTTTAGTGTTCTTGAGGAATTTGGATGAATTAATTTTAAATCATGATTTTGTATGATGGTTGTTAAAATGGATGTTTGTTAATTAAAAACATGTTAGGAAATAATTTGGTGGTGGTTGTTGTGGGAACCGTGGAGGTGGGCTGGAAAACCGGACCCAAACCAGCCGGTTCAGGCCGGTCCAGGCCCGGTCCAGGCCGGTCTGGGCTGGTTCATGGTGGGTCTGGGTTTTGGTCTTTGGGTTGTGTCGATGTTTGATTGTTATGTTGTTGTTTTGACGGGTTTTAATTATGTTAAAGCATGCGGGAAATAATTAGAAACGGTTTTTATTAAAATTGTCAAAACAGCCAAAACAGGCCCAAATCTGTCCGTGGGCCCATCCAGGCCCATGTGGGGTCCGGCCCAACTCAGCCCGTGGGTCCCCCTTTGGGACTTGTGACGGTTTTTGAGTTATCGTCATTTTTATCGTGTTTTTTAATATTTAGCAAGTGGGAAATATTAATAAGTAAAATATTTAATTAAAAAGGTTTTTTTTCCTAAAATTATTATTTCACATGTTAGAAATTATAATACGAGATCGTAGTTTAAATTGATATTCTTTAAGTCAAACGGGTTTTTGGTATGTTATATTAATTCACATGTTAGAAGTTAATAAAATAACATGTAATGAATATGTTGATTGTTATGTCTTAGTCTATGTGGTAAAGACTCTGTTTCTAGCCGGTTTGATCCAACGGGTTTGGTCAAACTAAGATCTAGTCAGCCCCGATTTGACTGATGACCCGTCGCGGGACTCGGGTCGGGGATTTGTCTTCAAGTATGGTTGTATTTAATTAATGAATTCGCCTTAGTAGATATGAGGCGATATGATATTTGGTTATTATTTATATGAAATTAGTCACATGATAGGTGTTTGCCCGTGACTGTTTGATTATATGGTTGGTGTCGTGTTGACTAAGTACCCATAGCGAATTATGAGTAGATGGCGTCTTGACCATTCTAATTCTAAATGAGTATCTTGGACCATGACATTGATAGGCCCGTACTATCTTTAACGAGTATATAGTTCATGGTTAATAGCTTTTGTGTCACGGCCTGGGGGCTTATCTCCAAGTCGGGGCATGG
>JAIUZE010001418.1:0-12536 GCA_022085475.1 Heliosperma pusillum | reverse complement strand
GCAAGTATACAAGAAAACACAAAGATTTAACACATTTACAACAACACGATGTGAAACCAACATCCTCATATAGATAAAGAAAATTGTTTCAAGTTTACAAATTTTCTTAAACGGAATTGATTCAACCATAAATTGTTTCAAGTCACAAGTTTCTAAACTATATCAAAAGCCAAGGTTTATATTGGATTCGGCCTGGAATCCACCACCTCCATTGCCTTCATCATAATCCCGCCGATAGGGAGGGGGACCTTGGTTGCAATTGTCAAACCTGCTTTCCCAAGCCTTGAATTGTTCTTTAATTATCCTTAATTCTTCATCCCTTTCCGCGTTTTTTCTTTTTTCCTCGTCAAGTGCGGCTTGGAGTCTTCCCACGACTGTCGGCTCGTAGGTTTGTTTTGAGGTGGACGACATTCTTCCCCTTGGAGTTTCGTAAAATACGTTCTTTGCCGACCCAATCCCGTAGACGTTCCTCTTCTTGAAACCCTTTAGCAAGTCGAACCAAATCTCGTTATCGGATTTCTCGGGTTGCCTAAGTTGCTCGGCGGAAAATGCTTCCTACAAAATATAAACATTGTTATTAAAAATAGCTACAATATTGGTTAAACATTCAAAAAATTGAACTTATTGTAAAAATACAAAAATGCTTGAAACTTACATATAATTCCTTATCTTTTGGTTTGATCCAATATCTTCTATTGTCTTCGAGCCGGAAATGGGTGTCAAGGAAGAGCTCCGGAGCTGTGGGCGTGTTAGCTTTTTTCTTCTTACCCTTCTAAAACAAAAAAATTAAAGACTTGTATAAGAAGATTTTAATAATAAAAAGAATTTAAGTTATAATTTTCAAATGGAGGAAAAAGTGGAAATTATAACTTACACCCAAAACTAGGCTCAGGAAAGATCGAGATCCTGCGTGATGCGACGGCTCAGCCGCTCCATCTTTCTTTCCTCCTTTTTTATTTTTGGATGCTTGGGCCGACCTAGCCTGAAACTTCTCAGTTTCACGATACTTAAGCATATCTTCATATGCACCACCTACAAGTTAAATAAGTATTATAAAATATGATAAAATGTGTAAAAATATAACTATATATATACAAATAACAAAAACAATTAAATACCTCTCATATGCTCCGGCTCCTTCTTCCTCTTGACAACCTTATACATGTTGTCCCTTAACCGTCTAGTGCACGTCTCATTGACCTTTGACGTACAATATACTCTATTCCGGCCGGCCAGTCAAATGTTTTCTACAATTTAAAAGGTAAGTATTAGTAAAATAAATTATTAATTAAAAACTATAATAATATAAGGAAATATAAACAAAAATAATATACCCTAAAATTATTGAACCACTCCTCTTTTTGTGCAGAGGTAGCCTTGGTCCAACAAGTAGGAGCAACTCCCGTCATCTTCATCTTTGTACTCTGAGTACAACCGCGTACAACCTTTTGAGACGAAAACCTGAAAAATAAATTATGGAATAGTATGCATTTAAGGTAAATAATAATGTAATATAATTATAAAATAATAAATTAAAGACATTGGTGGTTGTCTTACCAAAACCCCGCGGGATCAAGTATCATCTTCCCTTCCGGCGTGAACTGGATCGTCTCCGATGTCTGATCCGAGGACTCGTCATTGGTCGATTCCTCGCCCACTACCGGACTCTGCTGATCAATAATCTCCATCTCCTCCTCGTCGACTGAAGAAGTACTACGACGTCTGTTTGAACCGCCGCCACGTTGTCTACCTCGACCTCCTGCCATCTACAATTACACAAATATTCAAATTGTTAGAAACGGTTAATAACATAAAAAAACAAACATAAGCTGTTAATAACATAAAAAAACATCAAATAACATAAAAAACTTAATTAAAATATATATAAATATATCTTTACCCAATTAATCATTATCATCATCAAATTCGTCCTCATCATCATCACCAATTGATTCATTATCATTATCACTATCAACACCACCATCACCGTCAACTTGACCATCACCATCCTCGTTCTCTAAACCTTCACCCTCTTCATTGCCATTCTCATGGATGTCCTCATCAGGTGGAGACAACAAAAACCCGCTAGATACTATTTCTTCTTGAAAAAAAGTTGTATCTACTTGTGAGCGTGCTTTTGTCTTAAAAATTGCACACCACTGCTTTTGATTCCGATCATTCTTCGTGCTTGGATAAGAAGCGAAATATACTTGATTGGCTTGATGTGCGAGTATAAATGGATCATACTTTGAGTATGTCCGGGTATGATTCACTTCGACGATTTTATAAAGTTCATGAACTTTCATACCGGCCACAGAGTTATCCTTCCATTCACACTTAAATAAGACAGTATTATAAGAACGCTCACGCCCATTATAGCTCAACTCAAATATATCCTCAACTATACCATAGTATTCGTTGTCATCAAGAGAAGAAATAGTAACACCATAATTGCACATAGCCTTATTCTTACCGTAGTTGAATGTATGGAAATTAAATCCGTTGACCGAGTAACGATTCCACGTTTTCACCTCTCGTGAAGGACCAAAGGCCAAAGTCCTTCTCAAATCATCTTGGATATTTAACTCAATTACATGGTTCCGAAACCATGCTGCAAATTGATCCTCATGGTTACTCCAAACATCATCTCTATTCACATTAGGATGTGCTTTAATGAAATCATTCACAAACTTCGTTTCATATGATTCCAAAATATCACAATTAGAAAGAACGTAAAGGTGAGCACGATCATATTCTTTGTCATCCAAATATCTTGTTCCCCCAATTGATGAACAGCCCTCATCATCATGCATTTGGAAAAACTCGGGTAAACTTGTCTCAAGTTCATCCGCTTTATCAACACTCAAGTTTTTTGCTTTGGTTTCAATATGTTTTTCAAAGTAAAGAGAGCAAAAATTTGCAATCTCTTCCGTTAAATACGCATTGCATATTGAACCTTCAACCCGAGATTTGTTACCAATTTTCTTCTTCACGTGATTAAGAAACCTATTCAATAATTGATGGGATTAATAGTTGTTAAGACTAGTGTAAAAATATTAAATCAATTAAAGAGATAGTACGAGAATAATTATAATTTAATTACTACTTAGTGATCTTACCTTTCAAATGGATACATCCACCTATATTGGACGGGGCCTCCAACTTTGGCTTCGTAAGGCAAATGTATCGGTACATGCTCCATGGAATTAAAAAATGATGGAGGAAATATCATCTCGAACTTACACAATATCTCTGGTATTGCTCCTCAAGACGAATCATGTCATCAACACATATTGAAGACGAACATAAATCTCGAAAAAATTGACTTATCTCAACAATTGCATTCCACACAGGAGTGGGGAGGAGATGTCTCAAAGATACAGGTAATAATCGTTCCATGAAGATATGACCATCATGACTTTTCAAGCCTTGCAACTTTAGCTCCTTCATATCAACACATCGACTAAAATCGGATGCATATCCGTCAGGAAATTTTAACTTTCTTAACCACTCACATAAGACCTTCCTTTGAGCTTTGTCAAGTGTAAAAATAGATTTTGGCATAGACTCATCGCTACGAATGTGAAGATTGGGACGATGGCAAATTGTCTTCAAATCTTCTCGTGATTTAACAGTATCACAAGTCTTTCCCTTTACATCCATAATAGTGTGAATCAGTTGCTCAAAGAAGTTCTTTTCTATATGCATTACATCCAAATTGTGCCTAATTAACATCGTCTTCCAATAAGGAAGATCCCAAAAAATGCTTCTTTTAAACCAACCAATTTTCTTCTTTTTCAGCACCTCCGTCTCTGCTTTAGTACAATCAATAGTACGTGACAAATCACAAACCATATCTCACACCTTATCCCCCGGAAGTCGATCTACAGCATGATTGCGCTCCACTTTACCTTTTTGAAAGCTTTTTTGTTGCTCCTAAAGGCATGCCCCTACGGTAAGAATTGTCTATGACAATCAAACCAACTCGCTTTATGGGAACAAGGAAGCGAAAATGCTTTGCTTTGGTACATGCAACAAGGACATGCCTTTTTTCCCGCGGTAGACCATCCAGATAGCATACCGTAGGCGGGAAAATCATTAATGGTCCACAACAATGAAGCTCTTAGTTGAAAATTTTGCTTGAAAGACACATCATATGTTTGCACACCTACCTCCCACAATTGTTTCAATTCTTCCACCAAAGGTTGCAAATAAACATCTAAGGCGGTTTTTGGATTATCAGGGCCAGGAATAATTAGTGACAAGAAGATAAATTGTTTTTTCATACATAACCAAGGTGGTAAGTTGTATGGAGTGACCATTATGGGCCAAGAAGAGTACTTTCTACCAAACTGGCCAAATGGAGCAAAACCATCCGTACAAAGGCCAAGTCGCACATTACGGGGTTCCTCATCAAAGTCGGGGTAAAGCATATCAAACCGCTTCCATTCCTCTCCATCACTCGGGTGACACATCTTTCCCGGAGTACGGGGATTTTCCTTGTGCCATCTCATTTGCTCGGCAATGTTTTTGGTAGCAAACATTCTTTGAAGTCTAGGAGCTAGAGGAAAGTAAGTTACGGGTTTTTCGGGTATTGGTTTCTTACTCTTTTCACCTCTCTTTTTTTCATTCTTTCCCTTTTTACCCTTCAAGACAATACTTCCCTCAATTGTCTTATATCTAGCCTTTTCACATTTACTACACTTGTCAAGCAAAGCATCATCTTTCCAAAAGAGCATACATCCATCGGGACACGCATCAATCTTGTAATGCGGAAGTTCTAGACCTTTCACTACTTTTTTGGTATTGTAGAATGATCGGGTCATGACATTATTATCGGGGATAACATCCTCAATCAAAGAAGCAATGCCATCAACACAAGTAAATGGCAAATTGTACTCACATTTCAAAGTTACTCTCCTAGAGGCGGCTTCTAACAATGACATTTTGCTCCCTTCATATAATGGTTTTTCACTCGCCTTTAACATATCAAAAAAGGCTTTTGCTTGTGGGTGTGGTTCTTCTTCACTCATTGGTATATGATCATTATTGAAAATATTAGACTCAAATGCATCAACTACCATATCTCTATATGGGTTCTCATTTTGTGGGATTTGAGATTGTTCGGGAAGTGAAAAATATGATTCTCCATGAGAAATCCAATTGTAGTAGTTTGGACAAAACCCGTTTGTATAAAGATGTTCTTGAACCTCAATGTCATGTAGATATCTCATGTTTTTGCATTTAATACAAGGACACCTAAGTTTCTTTGCTACTAAATCATACTCGTCTTGTTGTCTAGCAAATTCAATAAACTCGGCAACCCCCTTTATAAATCTAGCGGTAGGACGTCTTTTCTTATCAAGTCTATCTTCGTACATCCATGTACGTTCCAACCTCTTCATTTTAATCTAAACATTAACCCACACAACAATAATTACAACAATATTGATTATCAATTATTACTACCTCTAGGAACATATCTATTATCAATAATAAACCAAACAATAATATTGTCAACATGGATACTAACTATACTAAAATTAACATATCACTAATTAAACTACTATCATTCTAATTAATAACATTATCAACATGGATACTAAACAACTATCAAACTAATATTATCAACATGGATATTTGTTATTAACAATATACTAACATAATACATACACACTTTAATTATAAAATCCTAACATTCTACTCCCTCCATCACAATTATTTATTTGCCTTTTGATTAAAACAACCATAAAAAATAATTTAAAGGGCAAACAAATGAATAAGACGGAGGGAGTACTAACTTTCTACCATCAATAATACTCTCATTTATACTAATTTAGTCAATCAACAATCCTAACATCATCAAAAACACCAATACATTGTCAATTACAACCTCGATTAACATAATGTTAACAATTTCACAAAACCCCCAATTTATATAAACCCTAACCATCAACCTACACAAACCCTAACTAACTAACCATTAGAACTTTGTAAGCATCACAAATTATACATAAACATCATAATACTAATTACAATCATAATACTAATTAAAATCATAAAATAAACAAACAAACAAGCTAAGGAATTAGATTTAGGAGAGCAAAAGACGCACCTAATTAAGGAAAAGTGACGGAAATAGAATAAGAGTCGGAGTTTGTTGGTGAGGACGGTGGTGATATCGGTGGAGCTAGTGTCGGAGTGGTGGTCGGAGAGGTGGTTAAGGGAATGGAGTAGTGGTGGCCTGGTGGCGATTATGTAAAGGAAATGGGGATTTTCGGGTGTTTGAAGGAAATGAGTAAAGTTGAAGGCGGATGAGTTTTGCGTGTTCTGGATAATAGCCAATTTGGCGACTGATCTGGTAGTCGCCAAATTGGCGACTGAAATCAATCGCCAAATGGCTTATCAGTCGCCAATTTGGCGACTGATTTCAGTCGCCCGAGTTTTTTTGATTAAAATCTGAGGATTGTTTCAGTCGCCAATTTGGCGACTGATTTCAGTCGCCTTATTCTATTTTCAGTCGCTAAATTGGCGACTACTTGTATCAGTCGCCTTATAACAGTCGCCTGAAACAAGATTTCTTGTAGTGTTTCCTTGATATTGTCGACTCAATTATTGATGAATCTCTGTATCCATCAATAATTGAGGATCCTTTAGAAGCAATTTTATTGTTAGAGGATATCTCTGAAAACGACAATTTCGAGAAGAAGGTAATAGGTTATAAACTTGTTAGAGCAACCTTGTTGTTTCCTTGATATTGTCGACTCAATTATTCTTACACTCACTACTGACTGTCTTGAAAAAGCATAAAAAGGCAATAGGTTATAAACTTGAAGATCTGACTGGCATAAGCCCCGATTTTTGCATGCATAGAATCAACTTAGAAGAAGGTCAAAAACCTTGTGTTCAAGGTCAACGCCGTCTTAATCCAAACATGCAGAAAGTAGTTAAAGCTGAAGTTATGAAATTGCTAGATGCTGGCATAATCTATGCAATCTCTGACTCAAAATGGGTTAGCCCTGTTCAAGTTGTTCCCAATAAAGAAGGAACAACAGTAGTCAAAAATGAAAAGAATGAGCTCATCCCCACAAGGATTGTGATGGGATGGCGTATGTGTATTGACTACAGGAAGTTGAATCAATCAACTAGAAAAGATCACTATCCTCTGCCCCTTCATTGATCAAATGCTAGAGAGGTTAGCTTGCCACAAATATTTCTCCAACTAGATGGTTACTCAGGATTTTTCCAATTTCCTATCCACCCTGAGGACCAAGAGAAAACCACCTTCACCTGTCCCTATGGTACTTTCGCTTATCGTAGAATGCCATTTGGCTTGTGTAATGCACCTGCCACTTTCCAGCGTTGCATGACTAGTATCTTTTCGGATTTTGTTGAAACTATCATGGAAGTATTCATGGACGACTTTAGCGTCTATGGCATCTCCTTCGATAATTGTTTAACAAATCTATCAAAAGTTCTAAAACGCTGTGAAGAAGTCGACCTTGTTCTCAACTGGGAAAAGTGTCACTTCATGGTGAACGAAGGTGTAGTTTTAGGACACATCATTTCTGAGAGAGGTATAGAAGTGGATCGAGCTAAGATCCAAGTTATTGAACAACTGCCACCACCTGCTAATGTAAAAGGAATCGGAAGTTTCCTTGGCGACGCCTGTTTTTACCGACGGTTTATAAAAGATTTTTCAAAAATAGCCAAGCCCCTGACTGAGCTCCTTTTTAAGGACGCACCTTTTAATTACACGAAGGAATGCCTTGAGGCATTCAACAAAATCAAACGTGCTTTAATCACCGCACCTATAATCCAGTCACCTGATTGGAATCTTCCATTTGAATTAATGTGCGATGCGAGTGATTATGCCGTAGGAGTTGTTTTGGGGCAAAGAAAGGAAAAGTTCCTTCATGCGATTTACTATGCTAGTAAAACCTTAGATCCTGCCCAAATCAACTATGCCACCACTGAGAAAGAACTTCTCGCCATTGTTTATGCCTTAGACAAATTCCGTTCATACCTTATAGGATCAAAAGTCATTGTTTATACTGACCATGCTGCTTTGAAATATCTGCTTTCAAAGAAAGAGGCAAAACCTAGACTTATCCGATAGATCTTACTCTTTCAAGAGTTTGATTTAGAAATCCGGGATAAGAAAGGAGCAGAAAATGTAGTCGCTGACCATCTTTCAAGGATAAGAGTAACTGAAATAGGATTACCAACGCCAATTAATGATTCGTTCGCTGATGATTCATTAATGGCAATTGCTGACTCTTCTCCTTGGTATGCTGATATTGCCAATTTTCTTGTCAGTCGCCAGCTACCTTCTGACCTTTCTTATAACCAAAGAAAGAGATTTTTGCATGATGCAAAATTCTTTGTTTAGGATGACCCTTATCTTTTCAAGCAGTGTTCAGATGGTCTTTACAGACGATGTATCCCCCAGTGGGAAGTTAAAGGAGTTTTAGAAGGATGCCACTCATCTGCTTATCGTGGTCATCATGGTCCATCCAAGACCGTAGCCAAAGTCTTACAATCCGTATTTTTCTGGCCCTCGATGTTTAAAGATTCAAAAGACTTTGTTATGGCTTGTGATGCTTGTCAACGAATGGGTCAAATATCCAAGAGACATGAAATGCCTCAAAACGGCATATTAGAAGTCGAAATATTCGATGTCTGGGGTATTGACTATCAAGGACCATTCCCTTCTTCTAACGGAAATCGTTACATCTTAGTCGCTGTCGACTATGTTTCGAAGTGGGTAGAAGCAATTGCCACTCCCACCAATGATACTAGAGCTGTGATACAGCTATTTAAGAAGATCATTTTTCCGCGTTTTGGTGTATCCAGAGCCGTGATAAGTGATCGAGTAACTCATTTTGCAGAAAAGCATTTAGACACTCTGCTTGCCAAGTATGGTGTGTATCACAGACGAGGATTAGCCTACCACCCTCAGACTAGCGGTCAAGTAGAAGTCTCAAACAGAGAGCTCAAAACAATTCTTCAGAAAGTAGTCTCAAGATCTAGAACCGATTGGAGTAGTAAGCTCGATGACACCTTATGAGCTTATCGTACAGCTTTCAAAACCCCGATTGGAACATCTACTTATCGGTTAGTTTATGGAAAGGTCTGTCATCTTCTTGTCGAGTTAGAGTACAAACCTTACTGGGCTATCAAAGAACTCAACTTAGACACTAATCTTAGCGCTGATAGACGACTTTTGCAACTCAATGAGCTAGAGGAATTTCGTTTGCAAGCTTATGAGAACTCTAGGATCTACAAAGAGAAAACGAAGCGTTGGCACGACAAGAGGATACTTAAAAAATAATTTAATGTCGGTGACCAAGTACTTCTTTTCAACTCCCGTTTGAAAATTTTTCCGGGAAAACTTCGATCACGATGGTCTGGACTATTCACTGTCACATACGTAAGCAATTACGGTTATGTGGAAATAATGGCTAGCAACGGTGAAAAATTCAAGGTCAATGGACACAGACTGAAACTCTACTATAGAAATTCTATCATCGGATGCTTAGATATTGTCTATATGGAGTGTCAATCCCCAACCCAATGATTTCATAGAAGAATTCGTCGAGCAGAACGTTAAACGAGCGCTTCTCGGGAGGCAACCCGTATTTTCCCTTTTTGCATTTTTATTTTTGGTTTTCCCTTTTTCTTTGTTTTGTTAGATTTCTTTGCAGATGAAAGAGTTTTTGAAGAATCTATAAAGACCTTCCTTGTCAAGTCCAAAAGACTAGCTTGGGGGAGTCCGCGCTGACTAGTAAGCTTCATTCTTCTTTCATTTTTTTCCCTTCTTCCCATTAAGCATCTCGTTGCATATTTAGTCTTTGTGCTCACATTGAGGACAATGTGTTGTTTAGCTTGGGGGAGGGATTACATTTTCCCATTTTGCATTTTAGTTGTTTATATTTTTCAAATTTTGAATAAAGAAAGAGAAGATTTTAAAGAGAAATTCTAAAATTTTGAACACAATTGAATACTTTTCATGCTTTGCTTGCTTGTTTATTATGCTATCACGTTGCATTTCTCAAACTTAGAGCTTTCAAAAGATAATGATTCAATATTCATTGAATTATGCATACATGGGGAAATCTTGTACATAGTAGGCATGGAATGAATCTATAGATGAGTACGCTTGATCTTGACATTTGGCAAGTAACATATATTGTAAGGTAGAACCTCCTTATACTGGTCCATCTATACCCAGTCTCATTTAGGTGTGTGTAGTTCTCCTTGTGATGTTTGTCATGTCAAAACGCATAAGTATGGTTCTCATTTCATTTCTATAAGCATTGCATTCATGATTCACTATGATTTGAAGCCTTTTTCACTTTAAATTGCCCCTCAAAATAAGCCTCTTCATACAAATGTTTCACAAAAATAATAGCTATATACAAAAACTGCCTACCTTTTGAGCTAGTGGCTAGACTATGGTGTATGGGTGCTATTTTGAGAAGATTTGTCCTTATCTGTCAAAGTGAATTTGGAAGAACAGAAAATATTCAAGAAGTGATGTTCAAAAAGAAAAAAATGAAATAGAAAAAAATCAAAAAGAAATCGAAAAAGAAAAAAAAGAAAAAAAAAAGAAGTTGTGAGTATCTCCTCAAAATGGCAAATCAATAGAAGGAGTTTACCCTTGTGTTTCGTGTGTAATAAGCCAAATTGTTACTTCTGGCTTCGTTTTTTGTCTTGTGGGAATTAACCAAAAATTTGGATTGAGTATTCATTTATCATTGGTCAGTTGCTAGCTCATTCTAACCTTCACATGACCATAACTATTTGTCCACCTTTCACCCATTTCCCAAAGCCTTCTTCTTATTTTTCGGCTTCTTTTCTATTTGCATTATGATCTTTGACTTGTGTTTTGAATTGTTTACCATATTAGACTGCGGACACATTTTTATAAGTCGTAGATAGGTGAGTGTCTCAAAAACATTTACACATAAAGAAATCACCTTTACATACAATGAGTGTTCGAGTGTGCCGTGAGAGTCCATTTGTCAAAAGATCATGCAAGAGCCGAAAATTCTGTAGTGAAATTCTTTGTGCTACGCCGTTATGTAAATCTCAGCCATGTTTATGTATCATTCTTGCCCACGTTGTTTTTGGGTTGTGATTCATTATGTTTCCAAAGCTTTATGTTGAGATTTGTTTCCTGATGGTGTAGTAGCCAATGCTTGCAACCCTTGTCCTGGTATTGTTTGTTATGTTTGCTTGAGGACAAGCAAAGGTTTAGCTTGGGGGAGTTTGATAAGTGAATATTTGTATGATTTTAACCCCCACTTTAGCTCGGTTTTGTATGTCATTCGTGCTTTGTTAAGCCATCTTATGTGCTAATATCGTCTTCTAGGCGAATTCCTGTGTTCTAACCTGTGCTTTGTTAAGCCATTTTTATTGCTCGTTTTTGCTCTTTTGTTGTTGCTTGATCTTTTTTTTGGAGTATGGCAGGAATGTCAAGGATTAGCAAGAGACAAAGAGAACAAGCAAGTACTTCCGCTTCAATTCAACGAGTTATTCCGGTTGTTGCACACCCCGCTCCGCCTCAGATTGATCCGATTCTAGCGTATCCTTCGGTCACTTTCCGGGACCAAGCTTAACGGGATGAGTTTGTTCGCTTAATGGCTCGGCCTATGAGTTCTACAAGGTGCATTAATATGGCGGTTCTTGACGCCTTGGGCATCCGAGGTACTTTCACCACTATTTTTACACATCTTGGTTTACAAGGCGTATTTACTATCTCTCAACTTTCTTATCGACCCCTAACATTGGAATTTTTAAGTTCATTTGTTTAAAATGGCCCTAGGCATAGGATACGTTTTCGGTTAATGAACCAAGAATTTAGTCTAACCTTGGATGAATTTGCTGAGTACTGTGATGAATTTGCTGAGTATTTGGTCCGTGGGTCACGTTTTCGCTACCTGATAAGTGAATCTTTGTATGATTTTAACCCTCACTTTAGCTCGGTTTTGTATGTCATTCGTGCTTTGTTAAGCCATCTTATGAGCTAATATCGTCTTCTAGGCGAATTCATGTGTTCTAACCTGTTTTGTAGGGAAAGTGACGTTTCTACGCCCTTTTTCTATATTTCCGAGCATTTGCCTAGAACCCGACGATTTGAAGAAGCAAGCTTGACCACGTCAAAGGCATTTCAAGAAGGTTCACTAACTCAAAAGAGAGAAGAAATAAAGACGATGTCGCAGTTGTCGGAAGATCAATCAATTGGGCGGAAGAATTCATCGCTTTACATCAAACCCTATCAACAAACCCGATTGAAGAGGTCAAGGGGGATGATGGAAGTCAAGTCAAAGCAAAGGGAGATGAAACGTTAGTCAAAAGCTTCTAGATGACCACTTACCCGATAGGGTAAGTGTGTACCCGATCGGGGATGTTCGCTGCTCCGCACAAAATGCTTCAACTTCCTATTTTTGTCCTATATGTTTAATGCTCGACCCCTTCTCCACGAAACCGTAATGCTATATATAGATGCTCCAGCCCCTCTTCTCAACACA